>ML097871.1:58100-188561 GCA_003697995.1 Taxidea taxus jeffersonii
AAAACAAACTGAGGGGGGTGGGGGGGAGAGGGGTTGGGAGAGGGTGGTGGGGTTACATTATATGTTTAAATAAAGCTTAAATAAAGTAAAAAATAATTTAAAAATAATAAAACCACAATGAGCTATCACTTCAACCTTGTTAGAATCACTGTCATCAAAAAGACAAGAGCTAAATGTTGGCGAGGATGTAGAGAAAAAGGAACCCTTGTGTACCATTGATGAGAATGTAAATTCTTACAGCCATTATGGAAAATAGTATGACAGTTACTTGAAAAATTAAAAATAGACTTACCATATGATCCAGCGATCCCATTTCTGGATGTATATCCAGAATATATAAATGTATTTTTAATATAGAAATTATTATGTATTTTATATATTATTATATACCTTATATATATCAATAAAATGTAAATGAAAACAGGATAGAGAAGAGATACATGCATTCCCACGTTCACTGCAGCATCAAAATAGCCAACATATGGAAACAACATGAGTATCCATCAACAGATGAATGGACAAAGATGTCTATATAAATATATATACAATGGAGTATTATTCAGCTTTGTGAAAGAAGGAAATTCTGCCATTTGAGACAACACAAATGGACCTTGAGGGCATTGTGTTTAGTGAAATAAGTCAGGCAGAGAAAGACACTGTACAATCTCATTCATACAAGAAATCTACAAAAACTAAACTCACAGAAACAGAGTAGAATGATGGTTACCAGGGACTGGGGAGGGGGTGTTAGTCAAATGGTACAAACTTCCAGCTGGGAAATGAGTAAGTTCTGGGGTCTAATATACAGCAGATGAATATAGTTAACAATACTGTATTACATACTTAAAAGCTGGTAAGAGAGTAGATTTTAAGTTTTCTCACCACGAAAAAGAAATGGAATTATGTGACTCTAAAGGAGGTGAGAGCTACCACCACTGTGGTAATTCTATTGCAATATGTAAATGTATCAAATCAACACATTTCACACTTTATAGGTACATAGTGTTATATGTCAACTATATCTCAATAAAACTGGAATACAAGTAAACATCAACAACAACAACAAAAAACTTCTAGGCTTCTCTCATTACTTCCAATCAGTTCCATGAGGGAGTAAGGACATACAGAGATCTTTTGTTGACTTAGTTTTTAATCCTTGATATTTTATTTATTGGCTTCTATTTTTTGGCTTGACCCTTTCTATCACAATCTGATGGTAGATACCTGGAGGTTATTTAAAAATAGTCTTGAGTGGGAAGGAAATTCCCTTACTTTAATTTTTGTTGGAGTCCATTGTCAAGAAGAAAAGTCTTAAACAGAGCCTCCTGAAAAATACTTGGAGGCAAAATTTTATCTCCTGCTAATACTGCCTTATTGATTACCAGTACTTTCTTCGGAACATTCATAGTGGTTGGTTTTTTTCAATCCTGAGAGTTCTGTAAATTATAGGCATCTTAGAAAAATTAGATTATAAGCCACAAGCATAGTATGCCTCCTTTTGGCTATTTCTGGACTGCACTGTCTCCCTTGTAAGGCAACTCAGTAGCTAAAGGCACAAAGTGAAAGACATACCAGTGTCCTGAATTTTTAAGACCATTTCCTGTAACACTGCAGTTTCAGTCAGTTGCATTTTGTCTGACTTCCACCATATCCTAGGTGACTATTTCACCTTTAACAAAAGTCCACCAGCTTTCTAGTCTGAAAAATCTTCCCTTGCCACCTGCTACCTAACCATTTACATTTTTTGAAGATATTAGGAGGCAATGAATTTTCTTTGCCACATGCAGAGAGAATGATTGTAAGTATAATCAATATTCCCAGTGACATTAGAGAAGACATCACAACTATGAAATAATAATAGGATGTTAATTTATTTTTAAATTTTTATTTTTTAATATTTTATTTATTTGTTAGAGAGAGAGAGAGAGAACAAGCACAGGCAGACAAAGTGGCCGGCAGAGGCAGAAGGAGAGGCAGGCTCCCTGCCAAGCAAGGAGCCCGATGTGGGACTCGATCCCAGGACGCTGGGATCATGACCTGAGCCGAAGGCAGCTGCTTAACCAACTGAGCCACCCAGGCGTCCCTTGAATTTTTATTTTTAATTGAAGTATAGTTTACATATATTAGTTTCAGGTGTACAACATTGTGTTTCAACAATTAAACTCTATGAAATTCTCACCATGACAAGTGTGATTAGGATGGTATTTTATGTTTTTTTAAAGATTTTTATTTATTTATTTGACAGACAGAGATCACAAGTAGGCAGAGAGGCAGGCAGAGAGAGGAAGGGAAGCAGGCTCCCTACTTAGCAGAGAGCCAGATCCAGGGCTTGATTCCAGGACCCTGGGATCATGACCTGAGATGAAAGCAGAGGGTTTAACCCACTGAGCCACCCAGGCGTCCCTAGGATGGTATTTTTTTAAAAGATTTTATTTGTTTGACAGAGAGCGAGACCACAAGTAGGTAGAGATGCAGGCAGAGAGAGGGAAGCAGGCTCCCCGCTGAGCAGAGAGCCCGATGCGGGGCTCGATCCCAGGACCCTGAGATCATGACCTGAGCCAAGGCAGAGGCTTAACCCACAGAGCCACCCACGTGCCCCCTAGGATGGTATTTTAAAAGGAACATTTAAGGAATGAAAAAAGAGCTCCTGGAAAAAAAATTTTAATGAAAGGAGAAACAGAAAATTCAATAATACCAAAGAGTAAAAAATATGGAAAATGGGACAGCAAAGAAAATGTAAGGATTTCCTGTATCCAAATGAATTAAAAGCATATTTAGAAACTAGGTGGAAAATGTATGAATGAGCTTTTTTTTTAGCTCATTGAACTTATTCATAAACTCATCATTGGTGCTATGTTACATCCAGGAGACATTAGCACATTCACCAGAAACCAATCAAAAAGAAAAAGAAAGGCAATGGGAGAGAAGATGCTAATAACAGACTGCTAATAACATGGAGAATTCAACAACAGAAATAATTACTAATTCCAAGGAAAGTACAAAGTTGTAAAAGTTACTGAAAGTATTATACTCACTGATTCACCTGTTAATTGCATTTACATAGTCAAAACACTGTAAACACAGGATACTTATAATGGGAAAATGAAGGAGTAGGAAGAGTGTATTGTGTGGTATGAGTACAAGTGTGTATGTGAAGAAAAGCAAAATCCTCATATGCCATGGTGAGAAGTCAACATCTCAAGATCTAAAACTGAAAAGTCAAGACTTAGCAATAGAGACATCTAGTTCAGAAACAAAGAGATAAGTATCAAAAGATAAAGATATAAGGACAGCTCACTCCATCAGGCACCTGAGTTTTTTTTCAGCTCAGGTCATGATTTCAAGGTAATGAGATCAAGTCCCATGTCAGACTCCAGGCTGGGCATGGAGCCTGCTTAAGATTCTCTCTCCCCATCTGCCCCATCCTCCAACTTGCCACCCCTATTCACCTGCATGCTGTCTCTCTCTCTTCCTCAGAAGAAAGAAAGGAAGGAAGGAAGGAAGGAAGGAGGGAATGAAGGAAGGAGGAAGGAAGGAAGGAGAAGAAAGAAAGGAAAAGAAAGAAAGAAAGAAAGAAAGAAAGAAAGAAAGAAAGAAAGAAAGGAAGGAAGGAAGGAAGGAAGGAAGGAAGGAAGGAAGGAAGGAAGGAAGGAAGGAAGGAAGGAAATGACACAAAGGTCAAATATGTTTACCTGTGGTGAGGAATAAATGGGTGAAGAGGACTGCTGTGTTTCTAACAAGGTTTGTAGGGATATTTAATTTTTATAAACAATGTGCCCAAATGCAATGGCAGCAAGAACATACAGATAATCCTGCCAGGGGTCTATAACCTAAGAATAGTTCCAGATTAAACAGAAGCACTAGAATCTGGCCCTCCATCTTTTTCCTGACTATCAATCATAGACCACTATGGAGTGTCCAAAAGCCTTTTGGACTTTTTCATTAGTGCCTTCTATGAGTCCCACTTAACTTTAAATGACAAGATAAAATCTTGGCAAAGTAAATGAGCAGGATGGATGAAAGCAGGCATAGTGATCTTCAGAGAGGAAATAATAAACCAAGGGAACAGAAGAAGCATTGCAAGGGCATTCTGAATTTTAAAAAAAATTACACAATGTAGCATTCTTTGTTCAGCTGAAAAATAGCAGCAAAAGGCACATCACTTTGGTTTATGGAGCTATCAGAGAATGAATGACTGGTTACAGGATAACATCACTATACTCTGAAAAAAAATGGTTATCATAAAGCTGTCAACCATCTTCATATGTGTACTGGATTTGTGCAACAGAGCCTTATAGTTTTAGTCAAACATGAAGACAGCTACAGTTCATTCATATCAGGTGTGACAGCATTAGTCATAAAATGGCTTAATACTACATTTAAAACTAAATAGGACAAAACTCCCTCAATGATTTCAGGTGTTCCATTATTAAAAATTAAAAATAAAAATAAAGCATTTTACAATCAAATGATGTGGTTAGTTACCAAGTAGGCAAAGGTGCTTAATAAATATTTGACAAAGGTGAAAAATAGGGGCAAGTAATATAGTATTGGTCCCTAAATTAAAGTGGCGTGTTTTTAAAAAATCAATTTTAAGATTGGGGTGATAACAGGATAACAGGAATAATAACAGGGGAATGAAGAAGAATGATACAGTCTTGCTGAAAATGGTAAGTATTGAAGATTGTGGATTATGTTGATATATAGATGTATTTGTCTGAAATAATATTAATTTAAAAATATCATCAAACAGGGGTGCCTGAGTGGCTCAGTTGGTTGAGTGTCTGACTTTTGACTTTGGCTTGGGTCATGATCTCACGGTCATGAGCTTGAGGTCCCTGTCAGTCTCCAGGCTGAGCATGGAGCATGCTTAAGATTTTCTCTCCCTCTGCGCCTCCCCGCTCTTTCTCTCTCCTTCTGCCCCTTCCCCCTTATCTCCCTCTCTAAAAAAATAATAACATCAAACAGTTCAAACGTACTGCTTCACTGATTATAGTTATATAAAATCATATAAGCCTATATTAAAAGATGGGAAAAGAAATGAAGTCATATAGAGTTTAATGTTAAATGGGTCCTATTTTCTGTAAAAAATATTCAAGTCTATAACTCCACTAAGCTCATTCATGTCAACCACCCAGGAGTTATCTTTGATTCATCTCTGCCCCTCACATCCTAAATTCAATCCTGCAGCTTCTGTAGACTTTACCTCCAAATGATATCCCAACTTTGTCCTTGTATCTCCTATTCCAGTACTATCACTGTTGTCTAAGCCACCTTTATCTGGAGCACTAAAATATTCTCCTAGCTGTCCTCTCAGCTTCTACTTTTGGTCACCAAAAGTAATCCAAGTGACAGGGGGAGTGTCCCCTTTAAAATGTAAACTGGATCATGTCTCTCTCCAGCTTAAACCTCTCCAATGGCTATCCACTGCATCTAGAATAAACTCCACACTCATGTTGACCTACAAACCCCTCCCTGATTGGCCCTTTACTCTCTGACCCCTCTATGCTCCAGTACCTTGCCTTCTTGTACTGTTCCTCCAACACTCCCAGCTCATGCCTGCTTTTATGCCTTGTACTTTCTGTTCCTCTACATGGCCTTCCTTCCTTTGATCTTCACATTGCTACTACATCCTTGGCATTTGCATTTCAGCACAAATGTCCTCTCCTTTGAGAGTGACCTTCTCAGACCACCCAACACACATATTCTCTGTATCACTGAATTCCATTTTTTAAAACTGGATTTTCCACTACCTGATATTTTTTTATGCCTTTGTTTATTTGGCTCCCCTCTACTAGAATGTAAACTCCATGAAAGTAAAGACATCATGTGTCCTATTCACTGTCATAGCTGCAGTACTGAAATCACTATCTGGAACATATATGATTTGTGATAAATATTTTTTAAACATACAAATAAAAAAGGGGGAGCACCTGAGTGGCTCAGTCGGTTAAGTGTCTACCTTTGGCTCAGGCCATGATCTCAGGGTCCTGGAACCCAGCCTCTCATAGAACTCCCTGCTCAGAGGGGAATCCGCTTCTCCCTCTCCCTCTACCCCTCTCTCTGCTCATGCTCTCTCTTTCTCTCTCTCAAATAAATAATCTTTTTAAAAAACTACAAAAATATATATATGAATAAATAAGGGGATGAAGGGGCATCTGGATGGCTGTCAGAAGAGCATGGAACTCTTGATTTTAGAGCTGTGAGTTTGAGCCTCCCACCTTGGGTGTAGAGATTACATACATACATACATATATACATACATACATAAAGTTTTTTAAAGGGAGATGAAAACAAATTTGTGTTTAATAATTTAAGGAGATGTTCAACTGCCAAGACATTTGTTCCAAAGGCACAACAGAGCTTTCTCTCTGTATACAGTTCAAAATAGGGTAAAATCTGAGCATATAGAAACTGGAAGGTATATATTTGTTCTCTTTCTCCCTGTTTTAAAAACATTAGAAAACACTTGTCTGTAACCTCTCAGTTTTTAAAAGGGCAAACAAAGATAGATAGGATTAAATAATCAGACAGGTCATAAGTGGCAGAAATGGGACTAGAACTCACCTCTCTGAAGTTCCAGTATGGTATTCTTTCCACACTTCTCCTACTACTAAAAATCAACATTTTGTTCATTATCAAATATTGGTTCTATTACGGCATAACACAACTTAAAAGGCAATACTAGGGGTACCTGGGTGACTCAGTGGGTTAAGCCTCTACCTTCTGCTCAGGTCATGATCTTGGGGTCCCGGGATGGAGCCCAGCATGGGGTGTTCTCTGCTCAGCAGAGAGCCTGCTTCCCCTTCTCTCTGCTCCTGCTGCTTTGCCTACTTGTGATCTCTCTCTCTCTCTCAAATAAATAAATAAATAAATAAATGTGGTTTGCTATGGGGGATTATTTGAAAATGTAAAAAACAAAGATAAATCACACACATACAATCCTCATGAACTCCTTCTAACACTGAACAGAAGCTGAATGATGACATCTAGAAGTTAGAGATGTATTGCAGTACGGTTGCTAAAAGTAATTTGTAACACTGCAAAATGTCACAGATGATGGTTAAATTTTAACATATTAGACTTCCAATTCACAGAAAGAGTAGAGTAAATCAGTATCAACTTCAAGTAATAGAAATTTAAAGAACCATTTCTCAACTATGGGGTCATGTTTTTGTTTCAAGCATAAACCTGTAGATCTAGTAAGTTGATAGAGCTTTTTTTTTAAATTATTACTACACTCAATTAGCCAACATATCATTATTTTTTGATGTAGTGTTCAACAATTCATTAGTTGCGTATAACACCCAGTGCTCATCACAACACGTGCCCTCCTTAATACACATAATCTGCTTTTTTTTTAAACTTAGGGTCACAATACCAAAGAGTCAACTTAACCTGATGTCAGAAAACTTTCAAAATGTCTTTGTAGAATTAATAACATGTTAAGAGATCTTCAGACCACACCATGCCTTCACATTTATACTTCCATCATTTCAATTTCACAAACACCTCAAAACTCACAACCGATAGTTGTAATAACCACTGCACTGCCTCCAGATCATACACATTACAAGAGAGGAGATGGTGAGCCTTAATATTCTCCAGCTTTCTTTTGGATATAAAATAGATGAGACAAAGGAGTCACAAGCTATCAGAATGTGACATGTATGCATTTGCAAATCAAGCGAAAGTATTAGGTGACTAACAGGAGGAGGCCATGCAGGGAACATGAAAGACAACAGATTATCCCTGGCCTCGAGAAATTAACAATCTGGTTGATCAGAAACAAATTTACATGAAAAACCACAACTCTGGTACACACCTACACACAGAAGGTGAAATTGTAGAAAACAGACTTACAGAGAAAAGTTAAGTCTTCCCTGTAAAGCAGTTTGTACTAATAGGTGCTCTGAATAGGATTTCTCAGCTTACAGGGCTCACTTTTTGGAGTGCTCTTAGCTTTGATTCTCTAACACCTCAAAGATTCCACAGAAGTACTGAACCATGTAACAAAAGTCTTCAGGTGAACCTGGAAGCAATCTTTAAAGAAATCTCTTGAGGTAGGCAAAACATTTTCTTTTGCTTGGTTTTTGTTTTTTTAATTCTGAAAGCACCAATTTTATTTTCCAAGGGACACCACTTATCAGATGCAAATGTAACTGTTTCTTAAACACTCTATTTAAATGTTAACATTATTCCTTTCTGAATTCTAATTAACAAAAGGAAGCAATGATTTACATTTACTTGGTTCTGGATTTTGAATCAATGTGAAATACTGGTATGTTTCCCTCTTGGACATTTTTCTGTAAGGGATCTTTTATTGGCTTGGAAAATACATCAATATACAGATGAGTGTATAAAATACCTATGTGCAGTTTAAATAATAACTACGTACCGAATGCCCATGTAACCATCACTCAGGTTAAGAAATCAGATCCCAGGTGTTTTCAATGCATTATTACAGAAGGAGGGAGGAGTTTACTACTATGAGGCAGGGTCTAAGTTTTCTTGTTTATTGATCAGAAATGAACGTTTTTCCTCTTCATTTCTCTTTCGACTCCTTGGTGATGAATTTGGAAAAGATCCCGAGGTAAATAAGCACAAACACCTTCCTTCCTCACTCCTAAACTCAAATTATTTGCATCATAGTTCATAATTCTCCCTGATGATGTATTTAGGAAGAGGGAACATGTAATTAATGAGAATAAAGTATTTTAAACCTCTGCTGCTTCTTTTATAATTATGGTGTGCTGTCCTGGATTGTTGCTATTCTTAATAAACCCCCATGTGAAAAAAATAAAAAATAAAAAAATAACCCCCCATATGAAAGTTTGGCAGGAAGGAGTGATTACCAAGCCTAAACAAAATGTAGTTTCTAACAGGACTCTCAAGTGCAGTGGCCCTAAATACTGAAGAGTGCATTCAGTGACCAATGTCTCATCTTTTGCAAAATGTCATACATTGTCTTCTGGGCTTATCACCTTATGTAGTATTTTGCATTTAGGTAAAATCCTTCATTCAACAAGTAGCGCCTGGGTACAATGCAATACTAGGCACCATGAAGGGATGAACAAAAGGGGAAAAACATAATCCCTGCCTTCAGGGGGGCTTACAAAACACTGGGGAAGATAAAGCAGCCACTAATGAGGCAACTGAAAAGTACTTACAATCCATAAACAATTATCTGACAGTAAAGCACAGACTGAATGCAGAAAGTCCTGAAACTAAAAATGGCTCTATTTCAAAAGCAGTTTAGAAGGCAGCTGTTTTGAACTTTGAACACATTTTACCCACAGAAGCACTGTTAAACAAATGTTGGCTGGATTTATAAGTTTGCCCAAAGAAACCCATTTAATAATTCACAACATATGGAAATTCTGTCTGTATACTGGCTATGGAAATATAGTAGAAAGCTAAAGTGTTGTCTTACTAACTGTTAGATAAAAATTAGAAAATAAAGAGGTTTATAGAACATATCAGGACATAGTTTGCAGGCTGATGCATAAGAAAGAGCATGGTTAATTAAAGCAAGTAGATGCATAAACAATGAATTTTGGAACACTGAAAAAAATAAAATTTAATTTAAAAAAATAAAGAAGGTATATGAAGACTTCTTAGAGATTCTGAAAAGGATCCCTATTGAGAGCACTTGTGGTCCCTGAGGTATCTCCCTTTTAATGTCAAAACATATATTTTTCATCTTTATTCCCTCGTTCAGGTATTTATTGAGGATCTTTACTATGTGTTAGTCACTGTTCTAAGCACAGGGTATACATGGAAAACACACAGGAATCCACAGATCTGACATTCTAGTGTGGGGGGTAGTGGAGAAACGTAATGGTGTCAAGAAATGGAAAGTGCTTTTCCTTGAGAAAGGTTTTATGATCACCGTGACTCTATGTTTATGACCAGCATTATTTGTATATACATCACCCTGCATGTTCAGGTGATCTCTTTGTTCCCAACTGGACCTTAAAAAGGTGGGCTGTGGGGGACAGCATACAGACATTTTCTGAGGTTTCTGATAACCACTGCAAGATGGGGGAGAGATATGCGTGAAGAAAAAAATAGCTCAGCTCTCATGAATGAGAGGAAAAAAATGGGCATGATTCCTTTGAGGAGGAAGAGGTGTTACATCAGGCAGAAGCCACCAAGCCTTGCCATCATTCACTGAGAGCTTGGGTGCTATTAGAGAAAAACAAAAATAAAAACAAAAAACAAGAAATGATAAATGTTGGCGTGGACATGGAGAACAAGGAAATCTTGTGCCCTGTTGGTGGGAATGTAAATTGGTACAGCCACTGTGGAAACAGTATGAAGATTCCTCAAAAAACCAAATATGGAAAAACCACATGATCCAATAATTCCACTACTGGGTATACCCAAAGAAAACTAAAACATCAATTTGAAAAGACATATGCACCCCTATGTTCACTGCAATATTAATTACAATAGCCAAGATATGAAGCAACCCAAGTGTCTATCAACAGATGAGTAGGTTAATAAGATGTGAGGTATATAACAGAATATTATGCAGCCATAGAAAGGGATGAGATCTTGCCATTTATGAAAACATGGATGGACCTAAAGAGTAGTATGCTAAGTAAAATAGGTCAAAGAAAAACAAATGCCATATTATTTCACTTTATGTGGAATCTAAAAAACAAATAAATCAACAAATAAGCAGAATCAGACTTATAAATACAGAAAACAAACTGATGGTTGCTAGAGGGAAGGGGTGCAGGATGGGCAAAATGGGTAAAAGGGAGTGGGGCATACAGTCTTTCTGTTACGGAATGAGTAAGTCTTCAGGATGAAAGACATGGCATGGGGAATATAGTCAATGGTGTTGTAATAGCATTGTGTGACAGATGGTAGCTGCACCTGTGAGCACAGCATAATGTATAGAGTTGTTGAATCACTATGTTGTACACCTGAAACTAATGTACCATTGTGTGTCAAATTAAAAAAAAAAACATCATCTGAAGGAGGAAGTAGTCTGCATTGGCCATGTAAAGCTATCTTAGACATCTCTCCTTTCCCTCCCTTCCTCCTTCCCTTCCACCATGCCTTCCGCCCCTCCCCTCCTTCTTCCCTTCCTTCCCTTCTTCTTTCCTTCCTTCTTTCCCTCCATCACTTCCTCCTTCCTTTTATTCCTTTTCCTACTCTGGTTCTTTCCTTGAGGCAAATATCTATTGGTGATTTCCAGGCACCACATTAAGCATTAGGGATACAAAGATGAATATGGCACAGTCCCTGTCCTGGTCCTCAAGGAGTTTATTATAGTCTACAATAGTGTTCCTAAGTCAGGGATTAGTTATACCCTGGAGGTAGTACTTTTAACTACTTAAGAGCCTGTGTATCATAAGCCTACCAATCAGAATGTCTGCCAGTCAAGGTTCTAGAGTAGGGTCCTGGGAATCCACTGCTGTACCAGTAGTTAACTGTGTAGTGGCTAGATACTGGAGACATGGGAGGTCCTGAACTAAGGGCTGAAGGAGCCAGTACAATGGGCAGGTAAGAGCTCTTGGGTAGCAGAGGTAGTTCTGAAGGGAGCAGTTATGTACCAAGTCAGAGAAAATTATTAGTCACTGTAACAATGACTGTCATTTACCAATGATATGACTCTATCAAAAATACTAACGAAAACCTTAGCTCTACTTGATATCCGATGCTTGGGAAAACTGGGCACTGATTGTAGTAAGACTATGTGAGTGAGGGAAGTTTCCTGAGTGAGTCTTGGGCTTAGTCTTGAGGAAGGTGACTGGCATTCATCGGTAATTAGGAAGGACAGGACATTAAGACATGAGAGATATCCTAACAATGGAAAAGGATAAATCATATAAAGAATGCCGTAAAGAGAGCACCCTAACTTGTGATGTGGGCAGTGAAAACATACTATAGTAGGATGAGGAGTGACTTTGGAAGAATGGGTCATGTGCAGCCAGGGGATGAGAAAGGGGGTTGGCTGTGGTGTCAGCTGGGAAGAGGGAAACTTTAGGTTAGGAGTTCAATTCTGATGCGGCATAAGGAAAAAGGGGGGGGTGCTTTGTACACCTTTAAGCAAGGAATGGTGTGATGAAAGTGACGTATGATGAAAAATTCTCTGTTGAGCATCTGGAGACTGAAGAAGTTGGTAAAGCTAGTTTAAGAAGAGGCTTCAGCAATGCCAGTAGAGTTGATTAGGGCCTGGACCAGGTTGTTGACTACAGAAACAAAAGGAAGGGTTCTATTTGGTAGATACTGAAGGCGCATGTGAGGAGTGGAGAAAGCATAATCAAGGATGAGCACAATACATATGACATCTTAAATCAGACAAAAGTGGACAGGTAAACATCCAGAGGAAAAGGCAGTTCTCTAACACTAACTCTTTTCAAAGAGCAAATTTAGCCAGGTGACAGTGATCTTTAATTTATAAAATGAAGAACCTGACTTCTGAAGACCAGGCAGTATGAACCGACGATCTCACTGACGCTAAGAACAAGGTTGCCGTAAGCTACCAAGAAGGGATAGCATTAAGCAAAATGTTTTATTGTCCACTTAGAGTTACATCAAAAGAAATGTATGTGGCACGAAATCGTTGAAAGGTATGTGAAGTGCCTGCTAGGATTCATGGTTCTGATGTTTATTTATTAAAAGTCATTTCCAAATGCGTTTTATTTTTTGGAAGTGGAGAGAACTGCTTGATTTTTAACTGAGTTAATTTTCAGTTGACTCTTAAGATAACAGGGAGGCTTTAGGAGCCTAATTAAACCATGTATTTGCTCTAATTACTTTAGCTGCAGAGTGCAAGGAAACAAAAGCAGTGAACAGACCTGTTCTGTGTGCAGCAGTCAGGCATTTGAGAGTTGTTTGCTCCAGCAGAGGTTCTGAGTAGCACAGAAGTAAAGAGGCTGAGACCAAAGCCATCATCTGCAAGTGGTAGCCACAGCCGCAAATCAGGGGGCAGCCCTTCTCCCTGCGTAGTATAGAAAGCATCATTCATTGTGCATGGCTTCATTTATGTCCAAGCACAGAGAAAGCAATCATCATCACTAGCACCAGTTTTTAATAGTAAGGGTGGCCCCACATTTTTATCGACATAATTGGACATTAGCTCACAAATATGATGGAGTTAATACTTAGAGGAAAAAAATATATATATATACTGGGCAAGAACAATAGTGCTCTTATACTGGTTACTTTTTCCTCTTAGGCTTTCTTCTCTTGAACAATGCCCATATTTAATGAAACAGTTTAATTTTTAAGCTAAGGAAGTCCACATTTCTATTATCCATTTTGATTTTAGCACGAGTGGAGTTTAGAATACTGATGATCATGTATGTGAGGAAAAAGGCTGATGAGTTTTTATTGTAGCGACTATTTGATTCAAACCACTGCTTTCTTAAAACGGGACTTGCAAGAAATTTCTTCTAAAGGCAAACCCCATGAAAGGCATATTTCTTTATTAGATAGAAACTGGTTTTAAAGGTACCATGGCTGTGTTTATCCATGTACCTTCCTATCTAGGTGTAAAATGCCTACTGAAATGCTTGCGTTTCCCCCTCCCTCAGCTCAACTAGCAAACAAGAAATATTGGAGGTTTTATTCCATCTTAATCTGTTTTTTAAAAAAATCTATGTTTGAGACTGGTTCAGAGTCCAGCCTTTACAGAAACTGTACCTGGATATGGAAAACAATTTCTCTCTGGGGTAATTCGTCATGCATATACAAACAAAAGCAACAACAAAAGAGAGACAGGAATATATACCCAAAGAAGAGTGGAATATTAAAGCAACCATTTGGTGAGTTCAAGCCAAATACAAAGTCCCTACTTTCTGCCTGAACCATCTAGATGTCTGTACCACCCCTCTGCTTTATTTTGCCTATGGAAACCTGACCTAAACAACTATCCTATATCATTTAAGTCATCCAGGATGATGAAAGTTTAAATACATGTCAGACAAGCAGCAGCATCTGGCACAATTCAGTAATGATGGTCTCCCCCAGAAAGCTTCAGTGTTGGAGCAACTTTTAGAACTGAGGAGATCTGGTTGACTTGTGTAAAGAAAATAATGTTCTAGCCACACATTCTCCCTGTTCACAAGTACTAACATTTGCCCCATCTTCTCCCGTTGCAGGAAAAAAAGTAAATCCCTCCCTGCAACACCTCGCTATATCTGTAATTCCATTTTGATGCAGCCAAATAATTGACATTGGATACAAACGATCAGCCTTGGTAATCTTGCACTGTAATTGTTTTAAAAATGTTTTTCTATACTTCTTTCTAAATACATTGATTATTAGTCCTAGGGGTTTCCCCCAGAGTAGAGAATAATGCCTGATAAAGAATTGTTTAAGAAGACCACATAAAATTTAACAATTTAGATGCTTTCCCCTACAGACTGTTAAGAGACCATATAAGCTTAGATAGATGAGATCATTTAAAAGAAGAAATGATCGTGGTGATATTTGTGCATGAATTGCTCTCTCCTATGCTGCACTACAAACCTCACTGTACCAAATTTACACATCTCTCAACATAGAATAGAAATCAAGTTTAAATGCAATGTTTTTCATTAATAGACTGGGGGAAAAACTTGCAACAAATATGATGAAGTTTTATTATCTTTATTATGTAGACAAGTGGCACAAGATAAGTAAAAAATACTAAGAATCCAAGAGATAAAGCAAAGGGCATAAAAGACACTTTACAGAAGATAATCTATTGTCAGCAAATACATGTAAAAGGTTTTTTTTTTATCTCATTGGTAAATAAAAATGCAAATTAAAGGTCAGTCCAATACCATTTCACTCATTTATCAGTTATTTAAAAAAAATAAGAAGGTTCAATTCTGCCAATCAGTATGGTGACATGGTAAACTGATAAAATATTTTAAAAAAATAATGCATTGCATGTTCATACCTTTCACCCAGTAATTCTACTCTTTGGTTTCCACCCCAAGGGACTAATTCTAAACATTAAAAAAAAAACAGGTATAGGAACAAGATGTTTATTGCAGCACTACCTATAATATTACAAAATAAAAACAGCCTAAACAGCCCAAAGCGGAGGAATTCTTAACTACAGTAATACACAGCTGCCTAGAACACTTTGCAGTTTTTTAAATGACGTTTAGGCTGATCCATAAGAATACAGGAAAATGTTACTTTGTAGCACTGAAAAGAACACGATACAAAATTATGTACTCTATGACAAAACCCTGCAATGACATGAGAATTTAAAAATCTCTTATTTTCAGTACTTTCCAGATTTTATTCAGGGTGCCATTTAATGTTTTTTCAATACATTTCAAAATGTCATGTTTTTACTAGCACTTTCGAATGCATTGCCTTGTTTTCAAAACATTTCTGTCTAAAGCAAAACCCTATGCTTGTGAAGACGCATGAAACATCCTAATACCTATCATAAAAATCTCAAATTATTTTATTCATCATTGGCATTGTAAGTATAGAAAATCTTCTATGTATGTGACCATGAAACATGTAGGTAGCCCCTCCAGTCAGGGATCTCTGAGCATACATACTCATTCTGCTTCTGAGAGTCCTTTTCAGAAACCACAACTGTGCCGAGCACCTGTTAATATGCTGTGCTTACACGCCCACGGCAGCAGAGGGAATGTTAATGTTTCTAATATTTTGGAGAGAACCAAAACCAATTTCTTTTTTCCCCCAAGTGGGAGCATCAAGAAGGAGCCCTTCACCCAAATATGTTTATTCTGCTCCTAAGAGAGAACAAATTCTTAAAAGGCGGGATGGTGTTTATTTTTATGATGTATACATTGCCTCCTTTACTGTTAGATTTTATAAATAATACCCTTTGCAGCATCCACCCCAGGGCAAAGGTGAACTGGCATTCCATTCTTTCAGAGAGAAATATCATTTGTCTCCCCCTACTTTTGCCCCCCAAATCCCTCTTAGTACTTGTGGTCAGTCCTCTGATATTTGAATGTAATACTGACCCATCTTCACACTTAGGAAGCTGAAATCCTAGTAAAAGACAAACTGAGAAAGAAACAGAGAAGGGGGGAGGAAGGGGGGAGAGGGAGACTTAAAGCGGTTGCACTTACACTCCAGCAGTTTTTCCAGAAACAAGGGAGGCAGTATTTCTTATGTTTGTGATGTCAATTTGTAGAATGAAATTCCGCAAAAATCTTTTCTTGACGCGAGGGATGTGAACTATATTCTAGGATATGTATTCGGTGTGATCCTTTGTTCTAGGTACCAGCTTTTCTTTTTCTAAAGTTTTTCATTCTCGCTCAAGAAAAGGGAAACAGTATTATTTTGAAAGTCCCTTAAAGGCACCTTTCGAAACATCTCTCACGGGAAAATATCAGGACAGCTCATCTCTGGCGTACTTCAGTTAAGAACCGAGTCCGAGTTGTTTCAACATGGCTGTATACTTTGCAGGCCTCCAAATTCGTGTTTTCATAGACATCACTAATCAAATAGCCAGGAACCGCATCTTTAGCCAACCCGCGTTTCGTGGGCTAGATATGCGTCTGGTCAGAGATCGTGTTCATTTTAAAGGCAGAGCTGTTTTTCGGGGGCCTGAGAGTCGCGGGCTTTTGTCAAGGCTGAAGCGGGCGCGGGAATGCCTGCAGCGCGGTGGAAGGCAGGTCTGAGGACCCTGGTCGTTAACACGTTTCCAGGGGGTGCCCACACTTTCTCCTGAGACGCTCAGCTCGCGGCGCGCGGCGGGAGCGAGGGGACCCGTCTGTGACAGGAACAGAGAATTTCTGTGAGGTACAGGAAGGTAGTGGGGAGAGGGTACCCGCCGCCAGTCCCCGGGTCACCGCGGCTCAGGGACCCGCACGAGTTTTAGCACTCCTATTAACAGCTACTCGCGGAGGGTTGTTTACCGCCCGCGTAAGCGACAAGCACAGAGCCGAGCCCACTCCCGGACCAAAGCCCCGCCTCCTCTCCCTTCGAATCCCCTCCGGCTCCTCAAACATTAATTTAAGGCTGCCACCCTGCCAGACACTCCCACTGGCTCCCAACCCGACCAATGAGAACCTTGCAACAGTTTCACCTGGCTCCCGCTTCCTAAATAAACAAACAAACTGTCCCGTGGCTGTGCCAGCTCTCTACCCCGGCGCCGCCTGGGACACGCTGCGCTCCGCCCTCAACGCCACCTCTCGCCCCCTCCTCTCGCCCCTTTCGGCCAGTGGGACCCGGACTGGGGCGCCCCCGCCCGGCCCTGATCGCGGGCCGAGCTCTCCTCCGCCCCTCCCCGCCTCCTCCCGCCCCCTCGTGCCTTCGTGGACTCCTCCGTAGAAGCAGCTTGGCGGGGCAGCTCCACCTCCTCCCGTCGGTACTCCCGAAGCCCTCAGACCCCGAGGTTCGCCGAGCATCTAGGCCCGGGAGGAGGCGGGCCCGCTGCCCCCTCCCCTGCACACCTTGGCTGGTGGGGGCTCTAGCCGCTCCGCTGCACTGGTAGCTGGAGCCGCAGCGGCCGCCGCGTGAGACAACGGTCACGTGTTGTTTTGCCCGCCGCCGCGCGCTTTGAGTGGAGTGGGCGGGGGCGGGGCCGAGGCGGGAGGGGGCTGGGGCGGGCGGACAGGGGTAGACGGCCTCTTCCCCCAGCCCTCCCTTCCCTGAGCCCCCCCCCCGTCTCCCCCTCGCTCACCTTAAAACCACCGTGCATCACCATGGCGAGTGGCTCCTTCGCTCGCGACCAAGCGACAAGGAGACTGAGGGCTGCAGCAGCGGCAACGGCGGCGGCTCTCTCTGCGGTGGCGACCACCCCACTTCTTTCCTCGGGCACCCCTACCGCACTCATTGGGACCGGGTCGTCTTGTCCGGGAGCCATGTGGCTCTCCACGGCCACCGGCTCCCGGTCAGACTCGGAGTCCGATGAAGAGGACCTCCCCGTCGGGGACGAGGTCTGCAAACGCGGCTACCTTCGGAAGCAGAAGCACGGCCACAGGCGCTACTTCGTACTCAAACTCGAGACAGCCGACGCCCCGGCTCGGCTGGAATACTACGAAAACGCCAGGAAGTTCCGGCACAGTGTCCGCACCGCGGCGGCGGCGGCGGCGGCTGCCGCCTCCGGCGCCGCGGTCCCCGCGCTCATCCCGCCACGGCGCGTGATCACCCTGTACCAGTGCTTCTCCGTGAGCCAGCGAGCTGACGCCAAGTACCGACATCTCATCGCCCTCTTCACCCAGGACGAGTACTTCGCCATGGTGGCCGAGAACGAGTCGGAGCAGGAGAGCTGGTACTTGCTGCTCAGCCGCCTCATCCTCGAGAGCAAGCGCCGCCGCTGCGGCACGCCGGGCGCGCTGCCGGATGGGGAGCCGGCCGGGCAGGCGGCTGCAGCGGCGGCGGCCGAGCCACCCTTCTACAAGGATGTGTGGCAGGTAGTAGTCAAACCCAGGGGGCTGGGGCACAGAAAAGAGCTGAGCGGCGTGTTCCGGCTCTGTCTTACCGACGAGGAGGTGCTGTTCGTGAGGCTGAACACAGAAGTGGCCAGCGTGGTCGTCCAGCTCTTGAGCATCCGTCGCTGCGGGCACTCGGAGCAGTACTTCTTCTTGGAAGTCGGCAGGTCCACGGTCATCGGCCCCGGGGAGCTCTGGATGCAGGTCGACGACTGTGTGGTGGCCCAAAACATGCACGAACTGTTTCTGGAGAAGATGAGAGCCCTGTGTGCTGACGAGTACCGATCCCGCTGCCGCACCTACAGCATCAGCATCGGCGCCCACCTGTTAACCCTGCTGTCCGCTAGGAGGCACCTGGACACGCTGCCGCGCGAGCCCGGCGGCTGGCTAAGAAGGTCCCGCTTTGAGCAGTTTTACCACTTCAGGGCCATCGGGGACAGGGAAGACGAGATGCCCCTCACCAGGCGTTCCCTGACACCCAGCGAACCGGTACCCACCTCCAGGCGAGCAAGGCTGCACCTGCCCAGAGTTCGCAGGTCCAGAAGAGCGATTTCAGTGCCCGCCAGCTATTTCCGCCGCCTCCCACCCAGCCCGGTATGTGTCCCGCATCCTGCAGAAGTTCCGAACCACAGAGCTGGCCTGTCTCCTGAAGCCTCTGGCTCTGGCAACTCTGGGGGAAAAGACAGTCCCCAAGGCCAAGAGGCTCAGGAAGGAAACGGAGGTGACTACATGCCCATGAACAGATGGGGCTCGGGCAACGGCTGGGGTTCCGGAAGTGGCCAGGGCTCCAGTGGCCAAGGCTCCAGTAGCCAGGGTTCAGGAGGAAGCCAGTGCTCCGGCGGGGGGCAGGGCTCAAGTGGTGGCCAGGGCTCAAGTGGCCAGGGCTCAGGGGGCCAGGGTGCAGGAGGAAACCAGCAGTCAGGAGATGGCCAGGGCACCGCAGGTGGGCAAGGCTCGGGCAGTGGCCAGGGAGCCAGCGGCGGTGGACATGGCTCTGGCGGTGGGCGGAGACCCGGAGATGGCCATGGCTCAGGCGGGGGTAAGAGCCATGGAGGGGGCAAAGGCTCAGGAAGTGGGAAAACCTCTGAGGGCAATGGTGAGCGTGGAAGATCTCTGAAGAAAAGGTCCTACTTCGGCAAATTAACTCAAAGCAAGCAACGCGTGCCACCCTCTCCACCTCCACCTCCACCCCCACTGGCTGGAGCAACTGGTGGCAAAGGGAAGTCTGGGGGAAGGTTCCGACTTTACTTTTGCGCTGACAGGGGAATCCCCAAAGGACGCAAAGAGGCCAAGGAGGTCAAAGACTTAGAGACTCTGGAAGGTGTAGCCCAGGGGCCCCACAGAGCTAGAGCTTTTGATGAAGATGAGGATGACCCTTATGTGCCAATGAGGCCGGGGGTGGCTGCCCCTCTCCCAAGCTCCAGTGATTATATGCCAATGGCTCCTCAAAACTTTGCTCCTTCAAAAATGCACCACTCTCGATCACCTTTTGAAGATTCAAGAGGGTACATGATGATGTTTCCCAGAGTGAGCCCACCACCTGCCCCAAGTCCCCCGAAAGAGGCAGATCCTGAAAAGGAGGATGAGTCAAAGGACAATGACAGTGAGAGTGACTATATGTTTATGGCTCCTGGAGCCGGTGCAATTCCAAAACCCCCCCCAAATCCTCAGGGTGGTTCTTCCTCTAAAAATTGGAGCTCTTACGTTTCCCTGCCAAACCCTTTTCAGGGCTCCCCATTGGGACAGAGTGACCACAGTGAGTATGTACCAATGTTACCTGGAAAGTTCCCAGGGAAGGGCCTAGACAAGGAAGCCTCATCCAGCGGGGGGCCCGAAGATGCAGTTTCAAAGCCTTCAGCCGAGAGGTCATTCTCAAAGCGTGGAGATGGGGCTTCACCATCAAAGCCTTCAGATGACGGCCCCCCCAAGAACAAGGCTAAGAGACCTAACAGCCTCTCTTTCATCACAAAAGAAAATAAAATCAAGCCAAAATCACAAAAGCCCACACGTGAACAGAGAGGAGCTGACAGCTCTCATGACTACGTCAACATTGACTTCACTAAGAGAGAGAGCAATGTGCCAGCCCCCTTTATTCACGGACTGCCAGGTTCCTGGGGCATCATTGCTGGCCCCAGACCGTCAGCCTTTTCTAACTATGTGAATGTTGAGTTCGGACTGCCATTTCCAAACCCAGCACACAGGCTCTCGAATCTTTTAAGAGCCATTCCAGGTGCCAACCGCCTTTATCTGGAAGGTGCTAGGTGGCCACTTGTGCCTCTTCCTCCCAACACTGCGGGTGGCAGTGCGAATGAGGAAGAGGGTGACTACACTGAAGTGATTTTCAATCCAGCAATGACACCGGTCGTGCCTTTTGGTGACAGGGCCATTCGCTATGATGCCGAAACAGGCCGCATCTATGTGGTCGACCCGTTTTCTGAGTGCTGTATGGACATTTCGCTCTCCCCCGGCCGCTGTTCCGAGCCACCACCCGTAGCCAGGCTGCTGCAGGAAGAACAACAGCCAGAGCGAAGACGCCCGCAAAGCCGTTCGCAAAGTGTCTTTGGGTCGGCCAGGGCCGCGGTCTCGGCTTTCTCAACGGACAGCCTCGAGAGAGACCTCTCAAGCCCCTTGGCCGCGGCCGCTGCTGCTTCGGCAGCTGCGCCCGCCTTAGCCTTGAGCCAGGCGTTAGCCGCTGCCTCCGCCCTAGTCGTGGCCCCGGGCATCGGGGCAGCCGCCAGGGGCTTGGAGGCCGCCGCTGGCTTTGACTCCGCCTCCGTCCGCTGGTTCCAACCTGTTGCTGGCGCCGCGGCCGCCGCCGAAATGGTCAGGGGGTCCCCAAACGTGGCCGGTGGCTCAAACCTGAGAGCCCCCAACCCATCTGCAGACCTAGCCGGCGGTGAGAACGGAGCCGCAGCTGCCGCCCCCCCACCGCCGCCGCGCCGCCGGGTGCCGAGACCCCCTGAGCGAGTTGATCCTGACGACGACGACAACGACGACGACACCTACGTGAGAATGGACTTTGCCAGACCTGACAACAAGAAGTTCGACTCTCCCCGCAGAGGTGGGTAATTTGGGAATTCATTTCCCGAAGTTAATGGTTATTGCTTAGTGAATCGATGTCTACGGCGTTAGGAAAAAGTGAGTTAACATTCCATTAACTGGCGCCTATTTAGCAAGAAAAGTAGAATTCAGTTTTCATTATGTGCAATACCTTGTGATCTTTGCAAAAACTTGAGTTTGGATCCAGTCATACATTTATCTGGAAAAAAAAAACCTGATTATCATTTAAACATTGGTTCTACTTTTTAGGAGTAACGTTTAAGAATGTGTATATTTATCATGACGCTGCTTTCAAACATCCTTCCCTAATACTTAATGCCTTATGCAAGCAGGACACCATAAATTGGATCCTATCAACTCCTTTTTAAATCAACAGGTAAAAGCTACTTTGCTACAAATACTCATATTTGGTTACAAGAATTTTAATAAGAGCACAGAATATTAAGCCGTAATCATGGACTGTAACTTTCCGGGGAGGTACACTTTCTCCTTCGAAAGTTACTTTTTTAAAAAAGCAGTCATTGTTAATTTTTAAAAAGCAGTCCATTGTTATGCTAGTTTGCTGTGATTTACCAAGAAGGTTAAATCTCCATTTTTAGCCTGAATGTCTGGAGGACACAAAACATAATCTGAAACAACAGGTGATTAAAAGGAGAGCATGTTTCACTCCAGAATGTGTTGTTGTGTTGATTTGTTTTGTTTTACACAGGATACGTTGCCAGAAACCTTGAGTGTTTCTTTCCTGTCACTAGTAGTGACAGGGAGGTCACCTTCCCTGTGCCTCATTTTCTTCCTAAAACTCCCCCCAAAGAGGGAATGGTGACGACTTGATAATGGTTATGAATATTGTTCGAAAAGGTTTAAAAAGCATTGAAAACATCTAATTGGTGTGTCTTCTGGGAAATCCAGTAAAGCAAGATAATATGGCTAGGGGAAGACCTGACCCCAGGGGCTGCCTACCCTGGAACAGTGGAAGTGTTTTAAAGGGTTACTTTTCCAAAGCAAGAAATAAGGAAGAGTAGGAGCTGTCAGACTTGAAAGGAAGACTTTGAGTAAATCTCTGTACTTTCTGCAATGTTATCAGTGTGTCTGCAGACATTCTCAAGAAATGATTTCTGAAGATGATGTCTCCATAGTCTCTGCCTTCCCTCATCAATAAGAATGTGCTGCTTTTCCAATGCAGGGAAGGGATGGACCCCAGGAGTTTTCATTCCAGTAGTCAGTTTAGTGAATATTTTTGCTTTGCTTGCTTTGTGGAATGCTTTTGTGATTGGATCTCTGCCCACTGTGCTTGATCAGGCAGAACAAGTCTGGGACTGATCACAACAGTCACTTAACAAGCTCCCTATTTAGTGCAGGTGTAGCCCCTTCCCCCTCCCCCACTGCTTTAGAAAACTTGCCATACAAAAACTCACATTTGCAGCACGGACACATTAAAGAGCGATCATTAAGACGACAAAAGGATGCTTTGGCTTGCCAGGGGATTCGATTCAGGTCTCCTTTAAATTTTGAAACCCCCTGCTCCCCCGCCCAAAACAGGCGCGCGATCACCACCACTGCCAGACCCATGTATTTAAAATAAGTAATTCTGTTTTCAAGAAACTAACTCACAACCAGCTTTTCAGGAATAGATCTGTTTTAGTCTGTAAAGTACATTGAAAATTGGTCTCAAGCTATTGCTTGAATCCAACTGCTGAAGCTACCATTTGTGATATTGATGTATGCGTGCCAAAGCTGCCTGTTTCCCTATGGTTCTTTGGAAAGGACACGTTTTCCGGGACATTTGTCTCTACTTTTCAATACTTTTTGTTTAAACAATGATTGCAATTAGCAAAATCTTGTCCTGCAATAAACCCTGAATTCCCAAGGATTATCTAGATCGAATTATCATTTTAGCCTAAGTTGCTGACTTATAAATAGCTTCAGATGATGTTGTAGCTATTTGGGAGGTTTGGTGTTATCGAAATGTATTACTCATTGAGGAAATTCCTGGCTTTATTGAGTAACTAGAGCAAGGAGGCTGCATCTGATAGGCAGGCAGAAAGGTGCTTAGGTTAAAATAAGAGAATGAGTGTGAAAGCATTTAGTGAATTGAAAGCACTTTACAAATATCTTTTTATTTTGTGATTGGATTAACACCAAAGTGAAGTTTCCACAGTTTAAATTGATGGTGGTTTAGTTTCTTGCAAAAGTGATTGGTCCTGAGGGTGACTCAGATACATAATTTGCTGAGCTATATATAAAGGAAAGATAACTAGAATGAACCTATTGCAGGAAATGGCATTTGTTTCCATTTTAATGTATATTGATATAGTAGAATGTTGTGAAGTGCTAAGAACAGGACAGATAATTCTTATTAGTTCTTTTTACTATAAAGCTATAGAATAATTTTCACCCATTTCTGATCTCTCTTCACCTTCATATCCACATCAAATATGTGTGTATATATTTATCATATATGTGTCATGTTAGAAGAGAAAAAATATGCTTTCGGGGAGTTATGTATCTCTAAGGGTAATTTTTATTTATGGCCAGCACTCAGAACAGTGCCTAGCACCTAGTAAGTGTTGTATAAGAATTATATAACCACCGTTGTCATTGATGTTACTGTTATTATTACCTGTAGAGACACGAAATTCTCTGTCCTTAAATCCCACTTCTCAGTCTTTACTTTCATTTAAAATGGTTTATGTGGTTGTTCAGGGTGGGGGTCTTTATAGTTGGGATCTGCTTAAAATGAGTAACATGAAGTGTGACTACAAAGCAGCGAGACGCTTTGTTCATGTAATACAAAATTAATACATAATCTCATTTACCTGCAATTACATTTCACATAAGTACTTAAAAGCCGTTTGTTCAAAGCAATTGGAAACACCGAGAATTATAACCTGGACTTGACTTTTTTAATATATTACATAATTTTTAAATGGCACAATCTTCACATTTTAAACACATGGGCTGTAATCAGTAGCATTTAGGAGGAGAATATAGTTTCCTATTTGGTTAATCTGACTCCTGACTCATGTATGCATTTTTGCCTCTTCTCCTGCTGGGTTGGACGTAGAATTCATAGTTTGAAGGGACTTAAAGTGAAAAATTCAAAATTTTCATTCCAGAGATAGGAGGATAAGGAAAGCTTCAGAATGGACAAGAGAATTGATTAGTCAAAATTAGTCATATTGTGATAGCACTTGGTATTAGAAAGCAAAAAAAGAAAATCCATAGTAACCACCTGTTGAAATGTTCGACACTGTTATTAACATGAAGAGGTGTAAGCTTCTTTTCAGTGTGCAACTGCCAAATGCTCTTGCTATAAATCACAGGGGCTGAGAGCAAATTGCTTTTGTTGTATTGGACTTAGTTATTATAAATTAATAGAATAAAATCTCCATATAGCAGAGATTTTTTCCATCACCATTGATGGGACACTTATTTTAAGCAACATTTACCACCACCCCTGAAAAAAAAAGTTAGATGGTCATTTGGAGTAGAGGTAAGTGACCTCTAACAATTAAAGAGGACTACATTCAATTAAAGTTAACTAAAGTCCTTGGCAGTCGCTATGCATTTGCATTCATCCTGATAGTGATGCTTCCAGGGCAAAAATTTCGGCCACTAGCTAAATATCTTTAAAGAAGGACTAGGACTTTAACTGAGCACAGCAGAGGTTCACACATGCATAAAAACACAAACAAGATCTCTTGCTTTTCCGTCCTCTCCCAGATCACCAAAAATGAACCAAAATACTCTAGAGTCACTGGAAGGCAACTGTTTAGGGGAACAAAGTCGGGCTTCTTTAGAATGATACAAAAACCTTCATGTTGGAATAGGTGAGAGTAATCAGTACAGGGAGAAATCAGTATTGTGTATGATTTGAAAAGGACTGTTGTTGAATTGTTAACTTGTTGCCTGAGGAAATGTTTAACAGTTGCATACTGCTTGTGTAATCTGCAAAACACATTCACATTCATTGTTTTGCGGGGGGACAGTAGGTCCTGGAACTGAAGCTGCTGTTAAGAACTTTCCCATGGTCAAAGAGGTAAGTGACAGAGCTGAAAATCAAACCCGTACATCTGATCTTGAGTCCAGCGCTCCACCCAGCCCATCACACCGTCCTCTCATCGGATGTTCAGTCTGTTTTTTTCCTATTGATGAAATATTATTATAAAGGCAAGGGTTGAAAAAATTACAAGTTTTCTTGAATTTAATAGTAGCAGTTGTTGGGGGGGAGAGTAATTCATTCAGAGTGTTAACAGCTGTGAACCATCTGCCAGAGCGTGGGTAATTTTCATGACGTTGAACTGTTTGCCGTGGCTCTCAGATAAAAGAATTTGACCTGGACTGAAATTGAATGGTTTAAATCTGGTTTGGGGAGGATTTTTCTGATCTTTACCTCTTCAACACAAATGGCATGTGTAGCTATTTGGGTCCCCCAGAAAGGCTGCAAGGAATGGAAATTGAGATGGAGGTGCCTTCCCTAAACTTCCATTAATGGTCATTCCTTAACTGAAGTCAGAGAGCTTTGATTTTCCTAATAATCCATTGCCATTTGCCAGTTACAGCCAAAAGTCTCTTAATTTCATTTTGCCATGTGTATCAAATCTGATATTCTAATTTAAACCATCACAGTGGGCACAATAGGATAGAGTGAGACAGGTGGAAGCCAAAGGGTGCTAGAAATAGATGCTCCTCATTTGTTTAAAAATCAAATTTGCTCTTGGCAGTCAGGCAAATAGATTTTAGAAGCCTTGAAAATCAAATCCTCGGGACATAAAAATCCTTGTTTAAAATTAAATTCATTTTCTTTAGCACCTTTTTAAAAAATGTTTTAAGACTATATAAAAATAGCCCAGACGTTTTATTGGCACTATTGGAAAAATCGGTTTTGTAAAATGCTTAATTAAAGCCTGAAGTATGTTTTGTCTAAGATGCCAGGCTCTCAGATGGTTAGGATCATTCACTGAAAAATGTTGCTTGGTCCTGAGTGAGAAATGAGAAATTAAAAAGGCTACCTCTTATAATAATGAAATGAATACATTGCAACACATTCAGTTTCTACCACGACTATCAGCTTGCTAATTTTAGAGCTATTGATAACATTGCCAAGATACTGTGCTTGCCATGTATGAACTTAAAATATATGCTCTAGCAATTCTGCCTTGGTTATTGGTCATATAGCAACAGATCCTACATTTCCATATTCTTTTGGGAAAACAGAGTCTTCTTTTGGAAATGTGGGCTGAAGGCTGGAGAAATAGTATTGTTTTAAAGAGTTTATTAAATGTAGACATCTATCCTGTTACAGGTTCATGTTCTTTTCCAGGACACCTTATAATTTCTTTTTTAAAAAATTGTATTTATTTGAGAGAGAGAGAGAATGAGCATGGGGAGGGGGAGGGGCAGGGGCAGTGGGAGAAGCAGATTCCTCCAGCTGAGCAAGGAGCCCAAGGTGAGACTCCATCCCAGGACCCCAGATCATGACCAGAGCTGAAGGCAGACACAAACCAACTGAACCACCCAGGTGCCTCAAAAGGGTCCCATACAATTTTCTGGTTGATTCCTTTTAGAACTAATGGAAAACATCTACTTAAATAGTTATTTAGTGAAATGGGAAAGTTACTCTTTCTCACTAGCTTCATAACACCCTTTTCTCATGGGCTAGGGTTGCACTGGTTGTACCATGTGAGTCTTGCCGTCACGTGCCTTTTGCTAAAAGTGTGTCCCTGATTATAGGAAACCATATCCTCTCCTGCTCTCTCCCCAGCTGAAAAGGTGAGGACTATTCTGGGAGTTGTGTGGGGCCCATGGAGGACTCATCCCCCAAAACTGCATGTTGCTTGTTCCTACACCACAGCCTGTAGGGGCTTCGCTTGTAGAAAAACCCTCCTTGAAGAGCTCCTTGTTTTGCAGGTCCCAGGCATGGCTGCCTGCTCTGCTCTCACTTGTTGGCACAGAGGCTGCTGGGCCAGTATTTAAAGATATTTTCATGGTTGGATTGACCACAATATGTCTGATGCTAGCCAGACCTGCTGGATTTACTGAATATCCAATTCCCCCCCTAAATTGTAGTCACTTTAGCTAGTTTTCGCAATTTATATAACCTGCCTATCTATAATTACTAATTTTCTCCTCATAAGCCTGAACCTTAGAGAAAATATCAATGAAGTCTCTCTCTAAAATGCATCTTGAATTTTATTCACACGTGTACCCATGGTGCCCTGGAAAGTTGGGCCAATAAATGTTGTGCCTCCAGCCTCCCAAGCTTGCGTACACTGTCCTCCCCCTCCGAGCCACTGGGGTTTAGGGGGACAATCTTCCTCCTGCCACAGTTTAAAAAGATATTTTCCTAGAGTCTTAAATTGAAGCTTCAAATACATCCTCCCACAGAAATGAGGTGTTGTAAGTGATGGTTGGGTATGGTCAAAGTAGCTCCTCTGTTCATCCAAGAACTGCATAGGTTCGTCCAAGAACATGTAGGCATGTGTTAGATGAACCTATGAACCTATCCACCTTTTATTTATAACATTGCTTCTGCGGGATAATTTATTCTGAGTTTCAACCAAACAATGAGCCTGGGAATACATCTCTTTTGTAAAGTAGAGACCGCCTATATGAGAATTCTAGTAACTTGCATTTTTTAAGGCCACAGTAACTAGGCAGCAAAGTGAAGTGGCCCAAGTGTATGTTGGGAGGTAGTAAAGAAGCTGACCCCAAGATAAAAGTCCCCAAATAGTTTGTATCCAGATAATCAAGACTCGAATGAACATGCCTATGTGCTCCAGGGCCTGCTAGTGAAGGGCAGGTGTATGACAATTGAAACTGTCCTTTGAGGAGATGGAGGTTTACAAGCGTCATCAATTTTCCTTAGAGATCCTTTTGACTATTCTGTAACACACCCGTTACCCCCATGGGGAGAAGCATCTACTTTTCTGGTCCAGGAAGATGACAATAGTCTGGTATGATTGATGTTGTAAAGACTAGCAACAGTTAGAGCCGGTTTCCACCCTTGAGGGACAGCACTTTGATTTTTTATCAGTTCCTAGAGAATCACCCACCTATATGTTCATAGGACATGGAAAGGTGTGATCTGTTCTTATTGGGAAAAAGAGAGAGAGAGAGAAAGTGAACTATATATAAGCCAGAGGCAATGCCAAGCTAAATATATACTTGTGTTACTGTACATTCATCTTTGGGGTCTCTGCTTCCATTTCTCTTCATTTCCTTTCACTCATTTTTCTTTGATATTTTGCTTGGTTGCCCCCGTTTGCGTGATCACCAGTTGATTTCAGGGAGAGGGTTTTGACGAATAAGCAGAATGAGGAATGTTCAGAAGAACTTGAGAATTAGTGTTGTGAGTTCTAGGCAAATTGGACTTGAAGAGATAACTAAGGCACTGAGATGGGGGAGAGTGGAAAGAGAAAGAATAACTGGATGTATTAGTATCATTTTAGCTCTCTCTGGGCAAGGGAACCATTGCAGCTTTGGCCTTCGAGCTCTGATAGAGGCATGTTTATGATTCGTGTAAAGAGGTCTGGAATGCCCTGGAGGAACGGCTTTCTTGGCTCACCCTACAAATTTCCAGGGATATTGAAGTCATGTGTGCTTTATTAGTATATTAAAGATTAATGTTGAGGTTTATAACATTATACAAATTGAAACAGAAAAGTTTACTTCATTTGTTTTCGAGAAGACAATAATACTTGCCAGGTTTTGGGGGGCAGGAGTCAGAAAATGTGCTGACCCATTGGAGTCCAGTGAGATTTTTTTTCTCCCTTACAGAGAAAAATTGCTTGGAGAATACACCTCCCATTAAAAGGGGTGGAACTAACTCGTCCTTAAAAATAACAATATCCAATAAGGTCATCATTTGTAACCTGTTAGTATTGAGTGGCACTAACACAGTGAAAACATGCCACATTATTCAAAATGTCACCACTTACTTTTCTGGTGGTGAAATAACCTCAAAATGAACAAGAGACTAAAAAAAAAAGACAAACGAGATGGAACTAAGATGTGATTATCAGCCCTGTGATACTCATTTTGCAGAGCATTTCTGGTGGAGTTTTAATCCTGAATTACTTTCCTTTGCCACCCAGTAAGCTTCTGAGTTACTTCGTTTGACTCTTCTTTAGAATGTGCTCAGGGAATGTAAAATGATTTTAATATTGGCCTCAGTGAAACAGGATTACCAAGGTAAATCTGTGGCTCAAGTTCCCATAGTGCATTTCGAAAGCAAATTAAATTATTTTTGGATTATCTTGTATAGGATAGCATTATTCATTTCTACTAGCATAGTTAATCAAGAGCTGACAAATATATTTCATAATGTAAACTTGAAGTCACACCATTATTTTCTAGGTTTTCCGTGTGTTATCACTCAGTCAGCATTGGCAGAGGTGGTATTGGAAAAGAACTGAAATATGAATCAGTTTTTCAGTAAAGTCTCATTTAAACAAGAGTAAAGAAGAAAGTAAAACAACTCAAGTGGTAACAAGTACCCTTAATTTAGGGCTCAGTGTAATTGTTGATGTGGCCGTCATATGAGGCTTAATTTGTATGTTTCTAGAAAAGATATGAAATGTGATATATAGGTCAGTCAGAAATCCCTTTTAAAGTACACTTAGTGTGCTATATAGGAACATGTTTTTAAATCAAAACAAAGTAGCAATGAAATTAGCTGAGGTAGCTTTCTAGCCTTAAATTTCTGTTAAACGTATCTAGCTGTGAGTTTGTGCAAAAGTCAATGATGCTCGTTTTGCAACAGGTAATTGCATAGCTCAGATGCACTCTTGTGTTGAACTCTTGGATACTTTTCATCCTGTGTAAACTTAATAGATCCAGGGAACCTGAACTTCTCTAAACCCCATTGCTGACAGGAAAACTTAATATCTTTACTAATCTAGGGTGTGTTTTTTTTTTTAATGTGGAGGAACAGCCCTATATAATGAGACTAATAGCCTCAAGTAGGTGGAAAGAGTGATGGAGACATTTGATGGCTTCATCCACCTGCAAGTTTGTTACATTGTTTAAAACCTCCACTGCAAGAATAAAGTTATAATGTATACTGCTGCTTTAATACAAGATCTTGTACTTGAAGCCTACTAGGGGCGGGGGAGGCTTTCCATGGATGTTTTGAGGTTGATTGTAATAAGACAGAATACATGGTACTTTGATGGGACCTGGTCTTAAAGGAACATTAGCATCCCATAATCCATTTACTAACCATTTATCCCCATCCATCCCCTCTCCAGCCCAGTGCCTTCTCCAATGTACCAGACCCCCATTCCTCTTGTCCTACTCCCCGTTATGCACCCTCTCAATAAGCAGAAGGCCAAGAGAATAATACCAGAGCTGCTTTTTATTAGACAGATGAGGATGTCAACCAAATCTCCTTTACAGGTATGACTTTGCTCTTTTAGAAGAAATTCAGTGACCAAGCCTGAAGTCTCTCGCCAAGGTTGTGCTCAGATCCTTTGACTCTGTGCGACAGAATCTGGTGAGGGCATAGTCAAGTGTGTAGGAGAAAACAAAAATTCTCTTTGCCCAATGCTTGGCTCACTTGGCAGCCCCACTCACTGGGAGGAAGTAGAACAGTGCATGCTCAAATCAAGTTGCCTTCCATCGGAAATGTTAGAGTGACAGCCAGGGGGCAAAAGAAGGAACTGCCCTTGATTTTTGCCAGGCTGGCACTAGCGTTTGTCACAGGAGGCTGACACATTTAGACATGTCCACGCCAAGCCAGACTCCTCAGTATGGCTCTGAAAACCACTAGTTTGATTTCCTTTCATTTTAGAGGTGGGAGTGGGGGGATCGGGGTAGGGGGGAAGCACCTCACACTTTAATTCCGAAAGTAACTTTTTGTTCTGTCATCTTTTTTTTTTTCCTAGAGTGATTACATTACCACAAAAAACACACTTTAGAAGACAAGTGATGCTTATGAAGTTTCATCTTTGTCCACTCCAGATCTGCCTAAAAGAAAGAAAATTCAGAGGCTTCTGAATAGAAGACAGCCTGAATTTCTAAAAGCTGAAAAACGGATGCTGGCAGGTGAATGATCCTAATATAGATCATTCGTCCTGCTGCTTTATGGATCGAGTAATTTTGAATTGAGAAATTCACTCTGTACTTTGTTTTTATTTTCTGGTTTCCCCTCCCCCCCCAAGTCTCTTTGAAAGGAAACAAATATTATAAAAGCAAGCCTCTCATAACTCCTTTCCCCCTTTAAAAAAATGTTATTTACATATGTATAAATGTGGCCAACACTAATTTCACCGATGTTTAACACTTAGATTTAGTTTTGAAGCTGAAAATCCTTTACACAAGAGCAGAAAAAGAAAAAAAAAAGTTATATTCATGAGAAGGTAGGTATGATCTGGAATCTTTTTCTTCTGAGTACATAAAACATACATAATACATTTCTTGATCAAGGCGTTAAATGTCAACAACTGATATCTTGATGGGACATATTCAGTATCTTAAAGACAGGACCAAAGGACAGACCACGGCAGTTTCTGCTCATTAACAAAACTGCAACATTCTGTCCACACTAAATGTCAACTGAACTTATATCTTGAATGAACACTTTCAACATTTTAAAGGCAGAACAGAGGAACAGATTATTTGTTCATATTCTGTGATGTTCTGCCTGCAAATCAATTGAGCATTTCCAAGCCATTTTTTAAAAAATTTTGAAACCTACATTTTCCCCTTTAAAGAAAAAAAGGTATTCAAAGTCTCCTCACAGGGCCTCTCTCTGCCTCTCTGGGCCTCCCCCCTCCAACCCCCCATTCTCCCCCTCTCTCTGGCTCTCTGCTGGACACACACTTTCCCTCCCATGCCCAGGGCTCCTATAAAGAGATCAGTTTCCCATATTCAAGAAATTGGTGTGTATGCATCAATCAATATTCTGAAACTTAAGCCAAAAGGAACCTCTTATAAGGCCTTGTTTTCCTTAAGGATAATGAGCCTGTATAAGATGTATCAAATTAAAAAATCAGAGCAAGCATCCTCCTGTTTTTGCTTGCCTCTGATGGAAACTGAATTAAGATTTTAGGAACCTGGACCTTTGAGACATGACACTAACAGGTGGTGATCACAGAGGCTAGGTACAAAGGTCTTGAAACTTGCTTAGAGCTTTGTTTCGTGGCGGCACACAAATTAGAACTTGTGCCATCACTAGCAAACCTCATCGTATCACAGATGGGTGTGAGTGTCTGTGTAACCGTGTGAGTGCTAGTGTGTGTGCGTGCACACCTTCGTGTACCTGTGTCCATGTGATTGTGGGTGTACCTGTTGTGCGTAACTCTGTTAAAAAAATTGCTTCACATTTAATGTGCAACTTTGAAGTAGTGTACTATTTACCTGAAGTTTTTTGCCACTCGGTTTTGATGTCTTTGAACGTGTACTTCTTTCTTCAAGCAGGCTTTCTAGCACATGTTGCTAAACTAACTTTTCCAAAGAGCCGAGTTGACTTCTGTTATTTTTCCTTGCCTACCAATCAAAAGGATGGAGGGGGCTCTTTTTTTTCCCTCGTGAATGGGGCAGGGAGAGGATGTAACTGCAGTCCCAGTCACTCCTTCAGTGCCTGGTGATCGTGAGGGCAGTAGGTTTTGTCAGTTCCTTCAGACTCTTCTCTTTTCCCAACCTAATCAAATTATGTGTTGTGGCTTTTGTTCAGTATGGTAACAGTGCACTCTCTAGGCAGCCTTTCTTTAAGCCTTCTGTCACCATTTTTATTTTCAACTAAGTTTTAAGTCACAATCGTTCAGAATTGTGGAAAGCAAAGATGATTTGGGGGAAAATGCTCTGTTGCTTTATTTGTATATTAGGTTCAGGGGGCTGCTGGCAGACAGGGTACAGCATGAGTGTTATACTTGCTGAATGATTAGATGGGAAATCCCATACACAATAGTACCTACAAATAGTAACAGATACAAGTAATCACAGGTACAAATAGTCACAGGTAGAGCATAACAAATATGCAGTCTTTCTGACACTACTTCTTAGTTTACAGATGCAACTAGTTTATTCAGTATTGTGCTGGAAGAATCCTTTTAGAATATGTGTACCAGCATATCACTTACTTTCCAGCTACCAGTTTAAGCTGCTGTTAAGAAAAAACAGTGATGGGATGATTATTATTATTATTTAATTTTATTTTTGTTTTTTTTTTTAATTTTTTTTCCTTGGTTTTGTGGCCTCTACATTTACTTTGGTATCAGACACAGTCACTTGGTCAGTAAAAACTAAAACTTTACAGTTCCAGTGGTTCATCACATTTGCTCTTTCTGCTTCACAGATCTGCTTTGAGTTGCTCTGGCTTTGTCTTCCTCTGTAAATACTCTTGTTTCTTTGAAAACATCTCATTTGCAGTTTGGGGAGACAACCTTGCAACTTTGTATAGTGTTTATATATATATCTATATATATATATCTATCTATATATATCTGACTTGCCTTTCCATAGAGCTGCTTGCAATAAATGTGTTCAGAAAGTTCTTATGTGTGGAGACTCATTTTTCTTAATAGCGTCGTCCCCACTCCATTGTAAATATATATACTTTTCCGGCACTGTGGAAGCACTTGACTGCATTTTTCAGAGAGAGCCATTGGGATGAGTTAGGATTTGGGTAAAAGTTACTATGCTTAGAAACACAGGGCTTCTCAGTGCTATTAATACGTTAACCCCTGAGTCTCCAAATGTGGGGGTGGTATTAGTGTAGAGCTTAGCTGAGTTTCCTTGCAGGACTGTGATGTGTGAATTATATATAGAATCGACCACTCGGTGAGGGTAGGGTAATCATTTACAGTTTTCTTTTGTCTCCCTCTTTTGCCACATACTCTTGCCCTTTAATTGACTTCCTTTTCATTTAGAGTTGACCCTTGAACAACACAGGGCTTATGGGCCCTGACCCCTGCATGGTCTGAAATCCACGTCTAACTTTTGATTTCCCGAAAGCTAAAAACTAATAGCCCATTGCTGACTGGAAGCCTTACTGATAACAGAAACAGTCCCTTAGCACATATTTCATGTGTTATTATGTATTACATACTGTATTCTTAAAAAAGAAAACATTAGGGGCACCTGGGTGGCTCAGAGGGTTAAGCTTCTGCTTTCAGCTCAGGTCATGATCCCAGGGTCCTGGGATCAAGCCCCACATCGGGCTCTCTGCTCAGCAGGGAGCCTGCTTCTCCCTCTCTCTGCCTGCTTCTCTGTTTACTTGTGATCTCTGTCAAATAAAATCTTAAAAAAAATTTTAAAACTAAAACATTAATAAAATCATGAAGAAGAGAAAATGCATTTATGGTACTGTAGTGTATTTATTTTTTTAAAAGAATCTGTGTACAAGTGGACCTGCACAGTTCAAACCTATGTTGTTTTAGGGTCAAATATATTTATTTTCAACCATGGGGAAGGCAAATAGGACTACATAGAAAATACATTGACGAACAGACAGAAAACAGTTCTGCACTGATGGAATATAGAAGGATGGATGGGTCAAATACCAAGAACATACTAGTAAATTATATCAGTGGCCTTATCAAAAACCAAATATTTAAAGGAACACTAGAAAAATAATTGCCTCCTTGACTGTTTCCTTTAGCAAATGACCCTTGCCACACAAAAGGGCTTTGAAAGTAAATAAGATTTGGGGACCAATGCTTGACCAAGGCTCAGTGGGTGATGGGAGAGGGATCTGTAGAGTCCTATGGGGAACAGGGTAGGGAGTCATTTCCCACATTATGAACATAATCCATAAGCTACATTGTATATTTGCAAACAATTGAGCTAATTGTGCAACTTGACCCTACTGATGTACTTGAGTTGTGCATAAAGAACATCACAATAGGAGGGTGTAATTAGACTTCTTTGTCATCAGAAATTATCCACAACAGAGACCATCTTTAGAAACAGTTTATATATTGGGGTGCCTGGGTGGCTCAGTTGGTTAAGCATCGGACACTTGGTTTCAGCTCAGCTCAGCTCATGATCTCATGGATGTGAGATCGAGCCCCACAATGACATCATCCGGTTCCGTGATCAGCGGGGAGTCGGTTTGAAGATTCTCTTCCTCTCCCCGTCCCTGCCATACGTGTGTGTGTGTGCATGTGCACACTCTCGTAAATAAAGAGATAAACCTAGGGATGCCTGGGTGGCTCAGTTGGTTAAGCGGCTGCCTTCGGCTCAGGTCATGATCCCAGCGTCCTGGGATCGAGTCCCACATCGTGCTCCTTGCTCAGCAGGGAGCCTGCTTCTCCCTCTGCCTCTGCCTACCACTCTGTCTGCCTGTGCTCGCGTGCTCTCTCTCTCTCTGACAAATAAAAAAAGAGGTAAACCTAAAAAACATATGAATGTATATTTATTCATCACACATTTTAATGTCACAGATTATATATGAACTTTAGCCCTAGTCCTCACTTTGAGAGAGGCAATCTATATTTGTCAGGACACAGCCCAAATGTATTTCATTCATACCAAATACACCCACAAAGACATGGGCACATCTGTGCTTACCAAGACCACATGATGTCTGTGTACTCATTTGGTGATTCACATCTTAATGGGACTTGAATTCCCGGAACAGTACGCATAGTGTGGCTGGCTTCAACAATCAGCAGAACTCATTAGCTGGAAAGATCTATATTGTAGAGTGCCTGAGCAGAACTTCAGCTGCTCCATTCTCCTGGTCTCGTACATAGTAACCACATGCTCACTATAGAATGTGAAGTGGTACTGTTTCTTTAAGGCATAAAATCTATCCAGAAGACTTATCAGGTAAAACATGCCTAAGTACACACTAGTTAAGCACCTCCAGTGACTGCTTTGAAAAATATTACTAGGTGCTAATTGAACCCAAAAGGCATCTTGGAAATGCACCTAAATGCTCTTTTTAATGTTTGGAAAACAAAACTGCCCAAAGGCAGAACCTGGAAAATGTGAGTATGAGAACTTGTGTGGGTAAGCCAGATCAGGACTCCTAATTTATAAAATGTGCAAAAGAGAAATTATGCAAAATCAATGCACAGAATGAGGTTGAACTGTATTCTGTTTGAGAAAAACCAATTCATTTTCCCTCCAAGACATGCATGTTAATGGTGCTGGTTTTCAGGCAGCTACCTTAAGTCCCAGTCTGCTGCTTAAGTATACTTCAGAGATAAGAAATGCAACCGAGCTGTACAAAATGAGACAACTTTCCTCCTGTCTCTTGTGCATGATAAATGCTAAAGCAATTAGGAACCACTGTTGCATGCTACATTGGAATTTGTCAGCAACATCAGTGGTGTGCTATATAAATGGAAGAAACTTATTTAGAATAAAGTCCCCAGAACCTAAGAGGATACCACTGGTTTAACTTAGTATTAAACATTTTGGCCTATAGAATTGAACTAGAAGCAAGTCTTCCTTGATTTTTCAATCTCAGAATATCCATTACAGTGTCTTCTATATGGCAATCATCTGAATTAGCATTTCAATACAAAAGGAGAAATATTGAAATATTGAAGAAATATTGAAATAGAAAGTGGAATCTTAAATGTCTACAGAAAAATGTAAGACTTAACAGTTCATTCTGTAACTCCAAGAAGCTTTTCAACATTTTTGCACTTTCTGCATCATTTTCAGGGAATTGAATACATGTAGGTCTATATTCTTGTTCATATTTTTGTTACTGTTTTATTTAACTTTCTCAGAAGCAGTTCAGGAACCATCTGTCTGACCTTGCTTTCTTATTTTTTTTTTTCTTCTTTATGTTAGGATTCTGCTCATTCTAGGAAGACATGCAATATTGGTAGTGGTGTTTAGTGCTTAGAATTACAGTTAAATATAACCCATCAATTACACAGTAGATATAATCTATGTAAGATGTCAATACTGAAAAAAAAACCTCTTTTGCAAGACTACTATGTCTTTTTGTGGGGCTGTGACAATGATACTTGGTCAACATTGGAGTTGTCAGGGGTTCTAATCTGTTTCCTTGGCACCTTAGAAAACTATAGTTGACTCTTGGTTAGTATAGAGTTGACATTCCGCAATTAGGTTTAGAACTACAAGGGGTCTTAGACATGGTGTAGATCAAGCCCTACCACCCTTCCAACTATTTATCTATTCACCCACTTCTCTCTCTTGGAGAAATTATTTTAATCACACTTCCTATCTATCAATAAGAAGATAAGAAGTCTGGTTGGAGGATAGGATAAAATGATTGGAAATATTTCTTTCTAGTGTAGAGTTTGTGACTCATGATACTCCATGGAAAATGAGGGTTTGCCACAACAGATTTAAAAAGAGGATTTTCTTCTTTTCCTACCCCCTTAACCCCCACCCCCGTTGCATCTCCATCTCCTCATATCAGATGAAACAAGATGGGATTGGGAGGGAGACAAACCAAAAGAGACTCTTAATGTCATAAAACAAACTGAGGCGGGTGGGAGGGAGGGGTGTTGGGAGAGGGTGATGGGGTTACATTATATGTTTATATAAAAATAAAAAAATTAAAAAAAGAAAGGAGAATTCAAAAAAATAAAAATAAAAAATAAAGATAACCAAATCTAGAAAAAAAAAAAAGAGGATTTTCTTTTCTCCCCTCCTGTCCATCTCTGCCAAGAAATTCTCATTACACCAAAGGTGCTCATAATATTTCACTTTGTGGATTCAGAAACTTAAACCAATTTTCTACTTTCCCCACTTATGATCAGTAAGACTTTATCTTGGCAGAATTAATGAGAAAAATCTTATCTGAAACTCCAATCGCTAAATCACAACTGAGACAAAAAAAAAAACACAGCCTATCCTAATACAAATACTCATATTACAAAGGACATTGAAAGCCCTATGTACCACAGAATAAACAAAATCTTCTAGACTGATTTTGATGTCTTATTATAATGAATTTATACCCTGAGCTAGCACCAAATCATTGAGAGAGAAGACTTGCACATCTGGCCAAGATAGACCAGATTTATTCTCTCACCTGAACAAACACAAAATAAAAACCCTTCAAAATATGAAACAAGGGTATTCAAGACACCAAACATTAACTAATAAGGTCAGTGATACCTCAGAGGTGAGAAGCAAACTTGGTGGGCCCCGTCTTATTACCTTGAGAACAATTTTAGACCATAGTGCAGGGGTAGGAAATCTATGCCAACCCCTTGAATTGAAGAGATTGACTTCTAAGCACAAAGAGGCCATTATGGCTAGAATTAATGAGATACAGTCCCATAGAGGAAGGATCTTCACAGAGAACTCCAGAGATGTATAGAGGATCCTCCTTGAATATTCAGCAGAATACTGATCACACCAGGCATGGGAGGAAATTATTTGAGGCCAGAGAAAGTATCACTTGAAAGGATTAGAGGTAACAGCACTTGGTGCTCACCAGGCATAGAAGTAGAACATGTTCTTACCAACCAGAATGGAAAAACCTCAAGATTTATGGGATATTGGTTAGAATACTCAGAAGGGTCTTTCCTCAGTATTGGGGAAAATTAGCCCTAAACTGAACAATGTTCCAGACTCACCTAGGGAATCTTACAAATAACTGAAAGGAAGAGCTTTTGAATAATTTAACTGTGTTCCAGGCAAAAAAGAACTAAAGAATATTTATAAGATTACAAAATATCCAATATTCAACAAGATATGGTCACAATGTCTGATAATAAAAAAATTAGTGGACATGCAAAAACACAAAGAGAAATATGACCCATAATGAATAGTAAAATTAATGGGAACCTATCCAGAAATGACACAGGTGATAGAATTAGTAGACATGGCCATTAAACAGTTTTTATAACATATATTAAAACATTAATTAGAGAAAGGGAAGATATATAGATGACACAAATGGAACTGCTAAGGATAAAATCTATAATTTTGGAGCTGAAAAAATATACTAGATGGGATGAGTAGCAAATAAGATATTGTAGAAGAAAAGATTGTTCAACTTGAAGTCATAGCCATAAAGTCAATTCAATATAAAAAAAAAAGTGAAGTAATAAAAAATTAACAGGGCATTAGTGAACTGTGGGATAATTCAAATGTGCTAGTATATGTGAGTGAAGTCCAGGCAGGAGGAGGTGTTGGGGAGAGACCAGAAAAATATTTTAAGTAATAAGGGACAAAAGTTTTTCCAAATTTGATAAAAACTATAAATTCATGGGTCTAAGAATCATAATAAAAACAAAACACAAGAAACACAAAGAAACTACACCCAAACACATTGTGATCACATTATGTGCTGAGGAACAAAGGTAAAGATGATAGCAACTTTCTCATTACACAATTACACAAGTGAGAAGACACTAGAGCAACATCTTTAAAGTTCTGACAGGATTTTTTTAAAAGTCTACCTAGAATTCTATACCCAGTGAAAAGAGCTTTCAAAATCCATGGTGAAATAAAGACTTTTTTGATATATAAAAGCTGAAGGAATCTGGCACCAGCAGACTGCTCTTTAAAGAAAGGAAGTTTCTAGGGACGCCTGGGTGGCTCAGTTGGTTAAGCGGCTGCCTTCAGCTCAGGTCATGATCCCAGCATCCTGGGATCGAGTCCCACATCGGGCTCCTTGCTCAGCAGTGAGCCTGCTTCTCCCTCTGCCTCTGCCTGCCTCTCTGTCTGCCTGTGCTCACTCCTGTGCTCTCTGTCTGACAAATAAATAAATAAAATCTTTAAAAAAAAAAAGAAAGGAAGTTTCTAATGCTTGGAAAATTAAACAAGATGGAAATAGAGATCTCCACCAAAGAATGAAGTGACTGAAAATGGAAACTATATGGGTAAATTTATAAACTATTTTTTCTTATTATTTAAATGTCTTTAAAGGATGCTTGAGGACAACAGTGGGAAAATAAGGACCTCTGAAAACACTTCCCCAATAAAACCAAGGAGAAGACTGGCAAAAATTGTCAGAATCAACTTTTTTAGAACTCTGGAAGTTAACCAAAGACTTGCAGCAATCCAGGAACTGTTTACTCAAAAAACAAAACAAAACAAAACCCACAAAAACCAGTTGAATCCTGGTAAGAACACTGACCTTTGTGGCGTTTTCCCTTGCCCTATTCCCATTTCCCTATGCTCAGCTGTGTGGTAGCCTAGAATACTAATAGCCATCAAATCATTGTGAAAACCAACCACTTGGCAGCCACTGGAGTGCACAGAAAAGGTTAGGAGCTCCTTCAAAGCCTCATTCCCAAATGACTGCCATTACTGACCTGTTTGGTGGTTCCCAGGATGAATGCATTCACAAAGCTTGTCTATATATGGCCTAACACAGAGGTGTGCCAGTGCCAATGAACTTTTCCCTGGGAACATTTGTTAAAACCAACCAGTATTAGTTGTTTAATATTGCAACTGCCTCAGACTGTAGATAACCGTTGAGATAAACAGTAAGTTTACTACAAATCTTAAAAGGAAAATTTGTAAGATGTAATGTCCATAGGAGGCTTTGAAAAGCCCTGAAGTGTTTTTGTGAACCTAGAAGGAAAAGAACAGGTACTAATGGGAGCATGCCCAGGGCTGTACACATGCTCATGAGAGACCTGAGAAGACAAAAGCCTCATCACTGCCTAACCTGTATAATTCTATACCAGCAGGAAGAGAAGGCTAAAAGAGGATTGTGAACCACCTGGATGAGAGTTGAAGCTATGCTCCAGTGAGCTCACAGAGTCACTTGGCAATGGCTGGGAGATCATTGGTTCCAGGCATTTAAGGAAATCTCTGTAAAGTAATTATCTGGATGCTAATCTAAGCAAGCAGAGACTTTAGTGGCCACACATGATTAAAAAAATACAAACTTTGACAGAATTAGTACAGAAACATCATTAAACAAACAAGCAACAATGACAAATAGTTACACCAACAAAACTTTGGGGGGCATTTGATATGCAAAGTCCTCACATTGTTATCATTTTACATTTCCAATTTTCAAGAAAAAAATTATAAGACATGCAAAGAAGCAAAAAACTATGACTCATATACAGGAAAAGAAGTAGTTAACAGAAGCAATACCTTGAGTAAAACTTGACTTTGGACTTAACTAGACCATCACTTTAAATCAGCAATTTCAGTTTTCTTTTTTTTAAAGATTTATTTATTATTTATTTATTTATTTATTTGACAGACAGAGATCACAAGTAGGCAGAGAGGTAGGCAGAGAGAGAGGAGGAAGCAGGCTCAGAGCAGAGAGCCCGATGTGGGGCTTGATCCCAGGACCCTGGGATCATGACCTGAGCCAAAGGCAGAGGCTTTAACTCACTGAGCCACCCAGGTGTCCCAAATAAAATAAACTTTTAAGAGAAAAATTGTTACTGGAGACAAATACATTTTATAAAAATAAAAGACATTTTATAAGAGTATATGGAAAATATCTATGTGTCTCTATATCTGTATCTATATCTAGATATCTCAGAACAGAGTTCCAAAAGATAGGAAGCAAAATCTGACAGAACTGATGAATAGACAATCTAACAATAATATTTGGATACTTGAATACCCTAATATCAATAATGGATAGAACAGTGAAGCTGAGATAACCAAGAAAATAGAAACCTTGAACAACACTATAAATCAACTATATCTAATAAACTTCTATAGAATATTCCATCCAACACAGAATACACATTGTCTAAAGAGCACATGGAACTTTATTCAGGATAGACCATATGTTAACTCATAAAAATGTCTTGATAAATTTTAATGGACTGAAGTCATACAAAGTCTGTTCTCTGACAACATCAGAATGAAATTAGCTGTAGGAAATTGGGAAATGCACAAATATGTGGAATTAAATAACACATCCTTAAGTACCTAATGGGTTAAGTGAAGACATAACAAAGTAAATTAGAAAATACTTGAAGATGAATGAAAACAAAACTAAAACACTTTAAAACCTACGCAGTATGACTAAAGTGGTGGTTAGAGAACAATTTTTTTTTACTGTAAATGCTTATATTTTTTAAAAAACCCAAAAGATCTCAAATTAATACCTGACCCCCTACCTTGAAAGGTTACAGAAAGGGGTGTCTGGCTGGCCCAGTGGGCAGAGCATGTGACTCTTGGTCTCCAGGTCATGAGTTCAAGCCCCACCCTGGGTGTACAGATTACTTAAAAAAAAGTCTACACAAAGAATAAACTAAGTCAAAAGCAAGCAGAAGGAAAGAAATAGTAAATATTAGAATGGAAATCAATAAAGTTGAGAGTAGAAGAACAATAGAAAAAAAATCAACAAAACCAAAAGTTGGTTCATTGAGAAAAATTAATAAAATTGACAAACCTTTAGCTAAACAGACCAAGACAAAAAGAGAGAGAGAAGTCTCAAATTATTAAGATCAGGTATGAGAGAAGGAACATTACTACTGACATTACCGAAATAAAAATAACTATAGAAGAATATTATAACTATATAAAGAATAAATATAACTGACATTACAGAATAAAAATTATAAAATAATAAACAACTACATGTAGACAAATTAGACACACTAGATGGAATAGACAAATCTCTAGAAGGACACAAACTACCAAAACTGACAAGAAGAAATGGAAACTCTGAATAGATACAACAAATAAAGAGATTAAATAATTTAATTTCCCCACAAATAAAAGCCCAGGACCAGATAAATGATGAATTTTAGCAAGTGTTTAAAGAAGAACTAACACTAATTATTCACAAAATTTTCCAAAAAATGGAAGAGGAGGCCTCATTCAATGAGGCCAATACTTCATGGATACCAAAATGCCAGAGAAAGGCATTACAAGAAAACTGCAGACCAGTATTCCTTACAAATATAGATGTAAAATTTTAAAAAACAACAACAAATCCCTAGCAAATCCAATTAAGCAAGTTATAAAAAGCACACGACCAGATATCTTCACTGGTGAATTCTACCAAACATTTAAAGAAGAATGAACACCAATACTGATCAAACTCTTCCAAACAATTGAAGAGGAAGGAACACATCCCAAGTCATTTTATGAGGCCAGTGTTATGCAGATAATAAAGTCAGACAAAGACACTATGAGAAAACCCCAAATCTGTATCTTTTATGAATATTGATGCAAAAAATCCTCAACAAAATACTAGCAAAACACATTCAAAAACACATTAAAAGGATTATATACCAAAATTAAGTGGTATTTATACCAGAATATGAGGTTCATTCAACATATTAAAATCAATCAGTGTAATACACCTATTTAATAGAATGAAGAAAAAATACCCACGTGATTATCTTGATGTATAAAAAGAATCTGACAATACCCAACAGCCCTCCATGATAAAAACACTCAACAACTAGCAGTAGAAGGAAAATGTCTCAATCTGATAAAGGGCAATTATGAAAAAAGAAAAAACACAGCTAACATCATACTTATGGATGAAAACCTGAAACCTTCCCCCTTGGATTAGAAACAAGAAAAAGATATCCATTTTCATCATTTCTATTAAATATTTAGCTAGGGTTTCTGTCCTGATCAATTAGGCAAACAAAAAAAGCATAAAGATTGGAAAGAATTAAAAGTATTTCTATTTGCAGATGACATGACTTTATATACAGAAAATCCTAAGAAGCCACTAGAAATTTTTAGCACTAACAAATGCATTCAGCATAATTTTTTATTATTCTATTCTTTTATAATATCTTGAAATGTTATACATTTTTACAATATCTATTTTATTTTATTATTTTTTAATTTAATGTTTTCAGTGTTCCAAGATTCTTTGTTTATGCACCACACCCAGTGCTCCATGCAATACATGCCCTCCTTAATACCCACCACCAGGCTCACCCAACCCCCCGCCCTCCTCCCCTTCAAAACCCTCAGTTTGTTTCTCAGAGTCCACAGTCTCTCATGTTGATCTTATGTTATAACTATGCATTCAGCATAGTTATATCAGCATTCAGCATAGTTATAACATATAAGATCAATATCCAAAAATTATATTTGTATACATTAGCAATAAACAATTTGAAACAAGAATTAAAGTAACACTTCCATTTACAGTAGTATTAGAAAGAATGGAATACTTAGGAATAAATTAAACAAAAGAAGTACAAGACTTGTACACTGAAAACTATAACACATCACTGAAAAAAATTAAAGAGACCTACATGAATGGAAAGACATCTAGTATTTATGGTTTGGAAGGCTTAATATTGTTAAAATACAATATTCCCCATGTGATGCACAGATTCAGTGCAATCTATCAAAGTCCCAGCTGACTACTTCTTATTTTAATTAAGTAAGTGACAACTGATCCTAAAATTCATATGGAATCACAAAGGACCCGAATAGCCAATCCTGGAAAAGAAGAACAAAGCTGGGAGACTCACTCTTGATTTCAAAACTTACTAAAAAGTTACAGTAATCAAGACTGTGTGGTACTGTCATAAAGACTGACACATAGATCAGTGGAATGGAATTGAGAGTCCAGAAATAAACCCATACATCTCTGGTCAATTGATTTTTCAAAGGATGCCAAGATATCAGTGGGGTGAAAGAATAGTCTTTTCAACAAATGGTTCTGGAGCAACTGGATAGCTACATGCAAAAGAATGAAGTTGGACCATTACCTCACACCATGTATAAAAATTAATTTGAATGAATTAAAGAATTAATTATAGAGCTACAACTATAAAGCTCTTAGAAGTAAACGGGCAAATCTTCATGACCTTGGTTGAGGCAATGTTTTCTTAGATATGATAACAACAGCAAGAACAGTGAAAGGAAAAAGAGATAAATGGAATTCCACCAGAATTTAAAATCTGTTTTACTTTAAAGGACACCATCAAGAAATTAATAAGACAACCCTCAGAATAGGAGAACATATTTGGAAATCATATATCTGATAAGGGATTAATATCCAGAATATATAAAGTACACTTACAGTTCAAAAATAAAGTGAAAAAATAACCCGGTTTAAAAATTGGCAAAATATCTGAATAGACATTTCTCTAAAGAAGATATATGAGTGGCCAGCAAGCTCACAAAAAGATATTCAGCATTATTAATCGTTAGGGAAATTAAAATCAAAACCACAATGAGACCACTTCACACACACCGGGTGGTTATAGTTTAAAAATAGGAAAACAAGTTTTGGAAGGGATGTGGAAAAGTTAGAACATCTGTACATTGCTGGTGGGAATGTAAATGGTGAATCTGCTAATGGAAAATAGTCTGACAAATTCTCCAAGAAATTAAACATAGACTTACTATATGACCAAGCAAATCTACTCTTTGGTACATACTCAAAAGAATTGAAAACAGGTATTCAAACAAATACTTGGACATGAACATTCATAACAGCATGATTCACAATCACCAAAAGATGAAAACAATCCAAATGTCAATGTATTAGTAGATAAACAGAGCATGCTATATTCATGAAATAAATTATTGTTAAACATAAAAAAGACTGAAGTTCTCATATGGGGTATAATGTAGTTGAATCTTGAAAACACAGTGCCAAATGAAAGAAACCAGACCGAAAAGGCCATACATATTGTATGATTCCATTTACATGAACATCCAGAATAAGAAAATCCATTGAGACAGAAAGTGGATTAGTGGCTGCCAGGGGCTTTTGGGAGTGGGAAGTGACTGCTCGATGGGTATGAGGCTATCTTTGGGATGATGAACATGTTTTGGAACCAGATAGATGGGGTGGTTGCATACATTGCAAATGTATTAAATATCACTTCAATTGTTTGCTTTAAAATTACTAGCTTTATGTGAATTTCACCTCAACTAAAAAAAAAATAAAGGAATGAAGAATTGATGCAGGCTACAACATGAATGAAGCTTTCAAAACATTATGGTAAGTGAAAAAAAAAATAGGCACAAAAGGGCCATATATTTCATGACTGCATTTATATGAAATGTCCAAAGTAGGTAAATCTTTTATTTTACTCTCATTGAAGTGTAGTTGACATGCAACATTACATTAGTTTCAGGTGTACAACATAGTGATTCAACAACTCTGTATGTCACACTATGCTCACCACAAGTGTGGCTACCATCTGTCACCTCACAATGCTATTATAATACCATTGACTATATTCCCATGTTGTACCTTTTATTCCCATGACTTACTCATTCCATAACTGGAAGCCTGAACCTCCCACTCTTTTTCACCCATTTTCCTTATCTCCCTCATCCCCTCCCTTCTGGCAACCATCAGTTTGTTCAGAGTAAGCAAATCTTTAGAGAGAGAAAGAAGACTAGTTGTTGCCTGGGGTTAGAGAAGGAGGGAGAAATGGAGGTGGGGGGAGAATAGGGAGTCCCTGCTAATGGGTATGTTTTTTTTTCCTTGAGGTGATGAAAATGTTCTGGAATTAGTGATGATTGCCCAGCTTTGTGAATATACTAAAAACCATTTAGTTATATACTTTAAGAGAGTGAATTTCATGGTATGTAAGTTATATCAGATAAAAAAGAGAATGAACTGTTTAAACAAAAATAATAAGGATGTAGTATGGGGTTTATAACATTAAAACTACCTTATATGAAAATAATAACACAAAGCTCAGGAGGGGAGAATTGAAAGTATACTATTGTAACATTCTTAAAGCATATGTGAGGTGGTATTATATAACTGCAATGTAGATTGTGATAAATTAAACCCCATAGCAGTCACTAAATTAATCAAACAGAATATTATAGTTAATATACCACAACGAAGATAAAATGAAATCAGAAATAAACATTTTACTCACCCAAAACCAGGCATTGAAAAGTGAACAAAATACAAATGATACAAATAGAAAACAAATAGCAAGATGATGGATTTAAACCTAATCATTTCAATAATCACATTAAATGTGGTCTACTAAAGAACAAAGATTGTTTAATGTATAAAGAAGCAAGATACAACTATTTATTTGCTGCCTAAAAGAAATGTCCTTCAAATATATAGAGAGGGGAATGCCTGAGTAGCTCAGTCTGTTAAGCGGCTGCCTTGGGCTCAGGGCATGATCCCAGAGTCCTGGGATGGAGTCCCACATCGGCTTCCATGCTTAGTGGGAAGCCTGCTTCTTCCTCTACCTCTGCCTGCTCCTCCCTTGCTTGTGTTCTCTCTCTCTCCAACAAATAAATAAGTAAAATATTTAAAAATATTTAGAGAGAGAGAGAGAGAGAACAAGATTAAAAGTAAGGTGATTGGAAAAAGATAGACCATGCTAACACTAACACAAAGAAAGCTGGATGGCTACATTGTTTTCAATGTAGATTTCAGAGCAGAGTATTAACAGTTTCTTTACCATATTACCATTATCATAATTATAAAGGGATCATTTCATCAACAGGATGAAACAATCATAAATATTTATGCACCTAGTAACAGATCTTCGAAATAGATGAAGTGAAATGACAGTCATAAGGAAAAATGGCATAACATATTGTCTTATGCCCATGGCTGCTTCTGCTAGCTCAGAGAGGTCAGAAAAAAATGCTGGTTTCTCAGACCAAGAGAAGGATGTGTTTATGAGAATGACTCTAGGCTCTTATCTCTTTCCACTCCATGGGGAGAGTTCTGTGTGCTTCTGCTGGCCTTAAGATGGGCAACAGTTGCACATCTGAAAGTACACAGTCAACTTTAAGAACATATTCAAACCTAGTAATCTCAAAGTCTGCTTTGCTACTCTACTGATTACTATAAACTAAGTAGGGCCCTATTTTAGCCTAGATGTTTTCCAACTTGTCTTTAACCTTTACTGCCTCTCTAATCTGATAAATAACTACATACTTGTTGGCCCACTTGGCTCGATGTTTGTTCATCTGATTCCCAGCCTAAATTTCTGCTGAAGGGAGCCAAATAAGGAAAGCTACTACATGTGAAACATGACCAGTGGAGGTTATAGTTAGTGAACTCAAGTTGCTTCTCTGTGTGTTCAGTGAATATTAATGTAAATGAAAAACGACAGACTTTCCTGTTGGAACTATAAAGAAATTTTTCCCTCCACAGAGTATGTTGTGCATTGTCTATAATAGAAGATAGATGGTATCTGCATAGTCTGAGGTCTACATAACAATAGACACACTGGTTCCTACTTGAACAGTAGTAGTGCTGGAGAGTTCGCAGACTAGGGCATTCAAATTCCAGGAGCTTGTCTGAATTCAAGAGTCCCGAAGATGCTCAAGTGAAGTAGGCACCAGGCCAGACTCACAAGGTTTTCTTCAGCTGCAGAAGCTTAGACCAGACCGACAAGAGTGTCCTAAAATATAGTGAATTCACTGTAAGTCCCTTGTGTCCCAGGGCTAATTTTTTTTCTAATATTTTATTATTTGTCAGAGAGGAGAGACAGAGAGAGCACACAAGCAGGCAGAGAGGCAGGCAGAAGCGAAGAGAGAAGCAGGCTCCCCGCCGAGCAAGGAGCCCATGCGGGACTCTATCCCAGGACTCTGGAATCAGGACCCGAGCCGAAGGCAGCGGCTTAACCCACTGAGCCACCCAGGTGTCCCGTCCCAGGGCTAATTTTAAGGGACCTCAGTTGCTGTGAAATACACTTACCCGTAACTGGGAACAGGTTCCCAAAGCATGTAGTTCATTACTTCTCATGCGACAGAGACCTCTGTAGTGCCAAGAGTCTCCATCACACAGGATTCTGATTTTTTTGATACAGGCATTTTTCAGGACTAGAAGGTGATGATTAGGTTTTGAGTGAAAAAGAACTTAATAACTTGTTTGGTGACCTTGGGATAGTCACGTAACCTTTGTAAGGCTTGGCTTCTGCATCTGTAGATGGAGACTAATTCTTGCACTGTTTGAATACATCAGGGTTGCTAAAGCTCAGAGGAAATAATGTGTGGTGAATTACATTTTAATGAGAACTATATAAATGTAAGGTATTACTTTTGTTTCTACTGAGACATCAGGTGTAGTCTTCCTTAGAGCCCAAATAAGGGTCAAATTATTGTATCAGAGAAGGATAAAGATCTGACAACTGGTTTACTGTTGTGGCTTGTAATAAACTGAAATGATCCCTTTATTGTTTATGTTTTAATACATAAAAGCACTTTACTGGCCCTGAGGAAATCAACCAGAAAATGATTTTACTTCAAAATAAAGTATGGTCTTTAAAAAGTTACCTCATATGTTTAAATAAAGCTTAAATAAAGTAAAAAAAAAAGTTACCTTTTGGTAGGCTCCATCTCGACCTGGTTGAAATTAGTGAGTAATCTGACTGCCTTTGTCTTTAGACTTGGTCCCATCTCCTGTCATGTCCAATCTAAGCATTCCCTCTTGTACCCTTGATGAACAGAAGGGAAGCAGATCTGAAGTTCTTCTGTGGGCTCACCTGTCACAGAGATTCTTGAGGCTAGAACCCACTTATTTTAGGTGGTTTAAATTGTTTATTTCTTGGCCTAGTAACACTTTGGGTCACTTTTATTGACTGCAGACATGTAAAACTAGCTTGGCAAATTTCTCTGATGGACGTAGCACCACCGGGAATTTTCTTTCTGGAGCTTTCAAAGATCAGTTAACAGTGCTTAGGATCTTGTCTGCCAGTTGGACAACTAAAATTCTTCACTTGGAGTAGGATGGAGTAAGGCAAATAACCACCTAGGGGGGAGTTAAAATGTATGTTTTTTTTAGAGATTCAGTGGAGCAATATTTAGAAAAGTAACTAAATATTTTAGGGCCATAATGAACATATTTTGCCTCATTTCACCCTAATAACCTTGGAATGCAGCTTCCAATAAAGCTTGGTAAGCTAGGTCTTAGATTAAGTAATGTTAATTCACATTTCTGCTGGTCTATCCCTCAGTTCAAAGTGGAAGATCCTACTCATGCATGCCAGTTTTACCAATCCACCTTCATTTTCCCACATATAGAATAAAGCACCTCCACCAGATTTTAGAGACTAGAAGCAGTTGTGCATTTGTCAGGGTATCAATAGCGAAAAGACAAGGCACTAAATTAGGATAATCTGAGATGAGTTTAATTAGAAAGATACAGGTGTGCAGGGGAACCACAAAAGGTAATGCAGGAATCCAGGACTAGCAGCATAGCAGCAGCAGACTTATAAATAGACCTGAAGAGATGAGAAGAAATTGGTGACTAGAACCAGAATGGTAAATAATTTCGAAGAGCAGATCATTTTGAGAGGGGCAGGGACATTCAACTGAATAGCACAAGCCAACCTGAGGTCACTACATGTGCCCCATGAAAACAAATACCCTAACATCAGTCTTGTCCTTTGCTATTCTATCCTGCAGGGGTATCCCATTGGTTGAACTCAACCAAAAGCCAGAGGGTGCAGGAACCCTCTGGGTGCAGGAATTAGGGCAAAGAATGCCATGAGAATCTGGAAAAGGAAAACAAAAGAGAAAATGCCATAAGGTCAACAATTTGTCATCTCATTAGGTCATACGTTGGGCACGCAATTCATTACATAGAGAAATAGAGTAGGTTACATACATGTGATCTTAGCTTGTCCACATGTTAGCGAACGGCTTGGTGAACCAGCTTCCTCAGGATAGCTAGTGCTGGCAAAATGCCTCATGATCTATTCCAGTCTAACCTAGCATTAGTAAGATTTAGTAGTCAGGATGCAAAAGCATACCTCTTCTTAGGAGTATATATTATAATGACTGTCCTTCTGGTTGAGTTGATTTTGGATTGTTATCTGTCATGGTGCTATAAAGCTAATAAATATCTAATGAACGTTTGTTGTTGTTGAACTTGGAAGACAGGCCTATTTGGATTTATTCCTTCAGTGTCCCAGCTTATGAGTACTTCCACCATAGAAACCTTCCAAACATCCTGAATATACTCTAGAAACCACTGCTTTAAAATAAATGATGTATGATTTATAAATGTTATTCAGTTGATTTTGGAGCTGCCTAGGGATGAGGGTGTTTGTATAGTGTAGCATGAGAACAGAACTTCTCTGCTAAAGAAGCCAACTGAAGTGTTGGCCAAAAAAAGTGATTTCACTTTGCTTCTGTGTTGAGAGGCATGGGATGTACTACCAGAGCCAACTCCTAACCAGGCTTTTAAGAAAATCTTTCATAGCAAAGCTGTCCCTTCTTTTGGATGCAGACATTGGGAAACTGGGCCACCTCTTAAAATACTTGTTGATCTTTATGAGGAAAAAAGAATACATGAAGCTTAAAACAAGAATCTGGAGGCAGAGCTTCAAACGACTTCACCACCACCATCAACAATGAGCTCAACAAATCATTACATATGCTTATTTATTTTTATAGGCAATAGTGCCCTCTTGTGATTAACATATGAATAAACCTTCTGATGGCTTGGTATAACCGGTGAGTTTTCAATTAACCATGCCAACTGAGGCAAAAACTTCACGGACACAAGAAATAAAGGGTTCTTCAAATTTGGCCAAATGAGAAAATACACCGTACGATTACAGAACGTCCAATGGTACCTCTTTGGAAGCTTGGAAGTGATGAGTGTAACACCAACCATATGTATATCACTCGGTTTGTAGATGTAGTAACTACTTGTATCTGGTTAAGGAAGAACAGCTTATCCATTGCCTGCATATGTGGGAAAACCATTAGGCATGTATGACGACAAAACTCACTACAGGTAACTACTAGAGCAGTTACATCAGAATAATCTTTCATTATTCAGTGGCAAGGGAGGGTCAACAACATTAAGGTCCTGGAATTGATTGAATTCATGTACTTTAAACAACAAAGCAGAACTGGGGATAGCCAGGGGGTTAAGAAACACATAGACTACCTCACATGCAACCATTAAAATGTTAGGTTCTTTCTGAGGCAATGTTTTCAACCACATAAAAATGAGAGGGAAAGCAACAAACAGCGAAATCTCTGAAATTAGTGCTTGCAATTGTAATCCAAGGAACAACATTTACGTGTATAGAGCATGTAGAAAAATCTATGTGATGAAATACTGTGTTTTCATTTACAATTACCCATTAGTGTTTTCACTCACGTGGTCATATGGAAAAATAAAGGTGGAATTTACATGTGACTAGCCTTGAAATCAATAATATTATTAAGTAGTTACCATTCTTTAGAATCTAACTTCTACAACTATGGACTCTAAGCTTTAGCTTTTGCATGGGTTCATATTAGGGTCTCAAATACTCAAAATTGTTTTGGTTGTATCATATTTTAATTGAAATACAAATTTTATTATAGAGGCTTTCAATGCCTCTTTTAGCAAGTTCTCATCTATAGAGCTACATGTGTACATTCTTATTAATCAGGAATATTAACTCACTAATCTATTTTTAAACATTATTAATGAATTCTTCCCTAAATGGAAGGTAGTTCTGCTTCCTTTCTCAGCCATCAATACAATATTGTTAATACATTTTTATTGCAAAAGTACTTTCCAATGGGTTGTTATGTTTATTAGAAAAAGTTTACATTACTCCATGTCTTCTATCAGCTATGAGTGATCAAAATCTGCAGAAACCTCTTTGGAACTGCTCTAAATGATTCTCTGAGAAGGGACTATTTGTTGATGTGAAGATGTGTAATCCATCTGTAAATGAGCAGATTTTTACACATAGTCTGAAGAGATACACAACAATCCATTCTTACAACATAGGATATCTTTAATTAAATTGATATTGGTGAGTTAAAAAACATGAAGTGAAAAGAGGACAACTAGGGAAATAAGGTATTCTATGACTATTTATAATAAAATGTGTAAAATAAAAAAGAGGAAGAAATCAATTGGCTTTGTAACTGAAGAGAGAAGACTAACCAAGAGATCACAAGAGAATAATTCTTACAGAAGAAGCACAGGGAACAAATCATCATCTTTTGCATATTTTTGTTTCTCAAAATTATTTGGCAGGACTTTGCCTAGTTAAGGATGAGCAAAAACAAGATGTAAGAAACATTTAAAAAGGGGGCATTAGTATTAAGAATCTTGATGAATACAGAAAAAGAGAAAATGCTCTATTAGATATTATAATTTTGTATGTAACATGAACATTTAAAATTCTTATTAAAGTGACTAAAATAACCTATACTAAAAAAAGTCAAATAAGAATTTAGGGGATAGAACTCAAAATAAATTTACTCCTAGTAGTAACTTGATGTAAGAATATAAATTCTTTCAGTTTGATAAACATGGATGGATACAAAATCTTATTGTATTTTTTTAATTTAATTAAATTTATTTTTTTAATTTAAACATTGTATTCTACGTTTGCCTAGGTTGTCTGTAAAGAGTGATACATGTCAGGTCACATCTAAATGAGTCAATACTTTGAGCTAAAAGGCTGTTTACACAATATACACATTCTTTACTTACAGAGCAAAATAAGCTTAACACTTTTATATTAAAAACCTGGGATACAGTAGGATTAGTAGCACCATGAAAAATAATTCTTCCCCCAAACTGCAGTCTTTTATTTTACTGTGTAATTCTTCTCTTTATTTAACTTTTAATGTGCTGTTTTAAGTTACTGGGCAAAATATATAATCTTCATCTTATAATCCTGGGGAAAGTCATTCTGGACCCAAGAAGTAAATTCCTTATTTCATTCATAGAAAACTAATAGAGACCTTGCTCTGGCACATTGCTGAGGTACATCTGTATCTTCATGGTTACTAGTCAGCATGTTCTCTTGGTCATATATAGTAGCACCATTGGTGGCAGCAGTGGTAAAGTTGGGAGGAGTGAGACGTTGCATCCTGGGAATTTTATACATATATATATATGTATATTTTGTAATATACATATATATATGTCACATTTAAAAACACACAAGGAATTCTTCAAAATGTTATGTCCTCTTCATGCACACTTGACATCGGCTAATACGTGTTCTCAAGTCTCCTGCTTTCAGTGTTTCTGACTGAGGTTTGCTAGGAGATAAGAAACAAGACAATCAAATTAGCCTTTTCTAGTTTTCCAATTCTATTATTGGTTCAGATTCATACCCAAACATCCTATTTTTGCTTAAGTAGCTCTTCTATGACTTAATGACTAACTTTTGAGCAATGTGATCTAGTGCAGTAACTGGTACGGCCGAAGAGCCATTAGTGGTCATAGTTATTTTTGTGACTCCTCTCTACCACTATTTCCTCTATTTGTCTCTCCCTCTTTATCTCTTATACATTTTTCTAATAGTACTAGAATGAGGGAGATCTGAGCAACTGATGATGAATAAATGATAAAACATATGCATATGAAATGCAAAAAGATAATTGTAAGAAAAATATCAACTAATGATAACTCAAAAGAAGCAATATATAAAAATTAATTTTAAACCAAAAAAAAAAAAAACAATTTAAAGGACCTACCAAGACTGAAGTATCCTGAAGTACATATACCATATGTGGTCTTACTCATTCAGACACTTGGATGAGAACATTAAAAACATCCTGGGAAAGGGGAGCCTTCATGACTTAGTTGGTTTAATGTCCAACTCTTGATTTCAGCTTAGGTCATGATTTCAAGGTTGTGAGATCGAGTCCACATCAGGCTCCGTGCTGGGCATGGAGTCTACCTAAGATTCTCTCTTTCTCCCCCTTCTCCTCCCCACTCCTGTCTCACGCTCTCTCTGTCTCTATCTCAGAAGAAAATAAAAGGAAAGAAGAGAAAAGAAAAAAGAAAAGAAGAGAAGAGAAAGGAAAAGAAAAGAAAAGAGAAAAGATCCTGGGAAAAGAGATCACTGGACTGAGGCAGGGATCATAGATCACAGCTTCAATCTGCAATCCCTGGGGTAGCCTGTCTACTTGAGCAACTCAATTATTGCTGAGCAGGTCACATAACCTTTCCTTGCTTTGTGTGTTTGCTACTGAGGGATGACTACTACCAAGCCATCTGAAAGCACGCATACCTAACATTAGCCAAGTCTATTTTTCTGTCCTGAGTCAGGTATATGAAAAGAATAAGCACAAATGAAAAATACAGTCCACTAAATCTTCAACATTTGTTGGTTATAAACAATACATGAATTGCTTCTTTCTTCCCTTGTACTTCTGAAGGAAGCTTAGGACTGAACTAAAGCCATAAGTGTCTTACCTGAACATGTCTGACACATCTACAGTTGCCAGCCAAAAGCTGTAGGAATTGGCATAGTAGTTGCAAGTACCCCGCCCATGACATTCAATGAAGGGAGCTGAACGAAACTCTTCCAAGCAGGAACCAGGGGAGGCCAAGGCTTGACCTGAGCCCTCTGCTCCTGCGCTTGTGTGCTAGAAAAGATAAGTAAAAATGTGCCACTCATACTTTAGTGAATACCCAATGATATGTGCTAAATATGGCCCAAAATTCAAATCCAGCAAAGGATCTAGGGCAAGAAATAAAAGAACAGTATCCACACCAACGGTACTCAACAGAAGCAACAGGCAGATTATGAAAATATATTCCAGAAAATATGTGAAGGAAAACACAATATTTGGACAGAAGTTATTTGAAGTTCAAGCTTCTTACAATGCAAATGGCAGGGATTCCTTGTATTAGGAAGATAGATATGATGGGCAGTTAGCTACGATGACAAAGACAAGGAAGAGTATTTCATACCATCATGAAGGAGTAGCCAATCCAGAGAGAATCCCATCCCTGAGGACAATGGGGAATCTGGATGGTCTGACTGTGAACTGCAATCACCACGGCTGGAGCTTCACATACTGCACATCTGGTAAGGGAAAGGGAGGGGAACACAATCTGCACAGTGAGTATGTGGGAACTAGCAATCCCTCTTCATTCAAAGCTTTTCTGGTATAGAAGCCCATTAAGGTGTCTTCTGTGCTCACAAAAGCAGGAGAAAAATGCACTTCAAGAGTTGCTTTTTCATAAGCCCTGTCTCCCAATATACTTAATAAAGTTATAAATGACAACTGTAAGCCTTATTTAAAGAAACTCCACAACCACTGCTATAGCGTTTTCATTTTCCATTCTGCCTTAAAATTTGTATTCATACTTGCTATCGTCAATGTCATAATTGCTGTAAGAGTTTGGCTTCATGTACTGCACATACTACTTGCTGTCAAAATGCCCAACTGGATGGTAGACATTTAGTAATGCTGAAACTGTGATAAGAACAATGGCTGGTGAACTGGAAAAGTCAAGAAACAGACACTTTCTCAATCTGCACCTATTATTTTCACTCTAAGGATATTTATTAACCATTTGGCTACATCTAGAGAAATATAGCATTTCCAGAATGCTGGGCAGCTACTCAGGCACGTGGAGACTTGGCTTAAATCTATAAAATCAAGTAAAGCACCAACATAGTAAATATGTTGCCGAGTCTACCAAATCTTTAATAAATATCATGAAGGGACCTTCTGACATATGACTGAACTAATTTGGTGAATTTGTCTATAAAAGAGGAAATACCATTAAAGGACCCTTTACTCCCAAGAGTTGGGACTGACAAAAAATCACAAAAAATAAATTCTTCCAAAATCTGGGCAAATGTACTAAAAAGGGCACCATGAATTTCCTACTAAGAGATGCTGAACTAGGTTTAACCTTTATATTCAACGTAAAATAAACTAGACTTTTCAATGATTCATCCTTCATGGTTAGTAGACTCCTAAATCAATTGGGCCATGATCAGAATGAAAATTACAGTATCTCAAAGGCCTAGGAGATTGAGTTAGACTAGAGTTCTAATGTGGCAAAACTCTAGGAAGTCTATACTAATGGTAACTCTCTCCTGTTAGTTACTCATGCTCCAAACTTCAGCTATCACTTCCTCTGTCCCATAACTTAGCAACAACCAAATCCTACCTACTGTACTAAAGTGATGCATATCCCTCACTGAGAGTTCCAATCCATTCCTCTCAGGACTACAGCAATACCTTAAATCTAACTGGTCTCTCTATTTTAGGACCATTTCCTCTATAATCTATGTTACATGTCGATGGTTCTGTAATTTTCCCTTACGTATAGCTCAAGCACTTTTCAAAGCTCCCCATTATATAATAAAACCTGACACTGAAAGCCTTCTACAATCTGGGTCCAAAATAACTTTCTAAACTCTTCCCCCTATGCAGCCTTTACAAGTTACATTCTAGATGGTTAAAAGCAAATCCCCAATTAATATGGCTTAAACTAAATACTTAACTGGATATTATAAAGTCACCTCTGTCCTACCTAACCTGGGAAGAACATGATCAAATTATTAGCTTTAGATTCATTTCTGACTAGCTAAACTAATTGGGGATTGGTAAAAGTCAAAGCTAAACCAGTATCTCACCGACTAATGAATGGCTGGATGTTCTGACCCTTCAGGGGCTCCATGCTCATTGGCATGGGCTCTGGGGTGGACAGCCAGTAAGAATAGTCATTTCTTGAAGCAAAGTTGCAAACATTATTGATGTTGCAGAACATGAAAGGCATGGTACTGAAGCGACGAAGGCAGCTGCCAGCCGTCCCTAGGAAGTATTGGGGAGAAAAGGATGAAGGACTATATATAATTATGATACTTAAGTTTCTTTTGAAACCCTAACAAACAACCTGTCAAGGAGAAATTTGCCCATGTTTCTTAGATCATAAATACACTTTGTTTTAGGTCTTCAATTTTAAGATGCACGTTTACTTACATTTTTAACATTTCTAAAATGGGGAAATATCTTATAATTTATATAGGCATTTATTATTGAAGTTCATTATATATTCTCCAACATTATTTTTACACTGGTGATGTACTTATAAATAATGGTGTCTTATGGAGAATATTGAGCAATTTATTATGAACAAGTGAAAAACACACACAGAGTTCCTATGTCTTGTTAGTACTTCCTTTCCAGGCTATCCTCTCTTCTTCCAAGACATCCTCAGTATGTATCTTGTTTGTTTTTGCAATTTCATTGGGGCTAGGGACAATGGTAGTGCTGACCAATATGCACAGGAACCAAGAACAGTTTTGGAGGTGAATAATAAAAAGGAAAAAAAGAAACTAGGAGAGAAAGGAAGGATGCAAGGGGGAAAAATTCAGAACTGGTAAGAGCAATAGAGGTTATCTATCTATATATATAACTCTAAAAGTTATCTATTTTATTCTTATTCACTAAAAAATGATGAAAAATGGTGTACCCCCTCACACATTTTTTTATTTAAGCTTTATTTAAACATATAATGTAACCCCACCACCCTCTCCCAACCCCTCTCCCCCCCACCCCCCTCAGTTTGTTTTATGACATTAAGAGTCTCTTTTTGTTTGTCTCCCTCCCGATCCCATCTTGTTTCATTTTTACTTTTCCTACCACCTCACACATTTTTAAGTTTAGGTGTAAAACGTTTCATCAGAATTTCAAATTGATACTTGGCTCCAAAGCTACCTTTCTATACTCCACTTTGTGATAATGGAGCCTGGGACTTTGCAAACTACATTTCAAATGTTACCAGCTATCATGTCTAGTGTTTTGTGCATATATTATTATTTAAAAACAAAATTTCTCTCTCTCTTTTAAATATATCCAACATAATGATTTGAAACCTAACAATAAACATTTTTTAAGGTACATAAACTTATCTTTAACAAGTGGAAGTCATTCAGTGCTCCTTTTTTTTGCATCTGGAAATTATATATCAATTCCACTGTTCTCACACAGTTTTTCCTAGTGTGCTTTTTATTTTGTTTTTTCTTGATTATCCTATCATACTTCTCTGAAAAAAATCTATAATAACTTAAAAAAACTTTCTATGATCATAAGACTTTACATATTAAATATTTTTTAAATTGTCATCATTATATAGGGAATTTATAAAAAATACAGATATTATAAATTTTGATAGTTACTAAACACAAAAGTGAACTTGTTGGAAACGCATTTCCTAATGAGGTGGATTAGAGGGAATTATAGAGCCTCAGTTAATGGAGACTTTAACAAAACCATCCTTTTGAGTTGTCCCTTTGAATTTGTCCCCAGAGGTTTTCACACTTCACGGCAATATGCAATAGTATGACTCTTTCATAAAGTGGAAGATGGGTGATAGTGAAAGGGGATGTGGGAAACAGGATTATCCAAAGCATATACACAGGCAGTTCAACTTCAGAAGAAAGTATGCATGAAAGTTGAGGATTTGAAACTTGATTCCTTTAAAATTATGCCTATTTAGTTCTTGGAAATTCCTTATGTATCCAAAGGAATATGTTTATCTCAGACTAAAGATGACTGATAAAACCAACAGTTCTTAAACCTAATGGGTCATCATAATCATTAGGAATTTTTATATAAGAGGTTTGGGATGGGTCTAGGAATCTTTTCAAAATTTATTCAGGTTGAAAATCATTGATTTAGCCTAATTAATTTCTTTTTTTCAGAGGAAAAAAGTGGCTCAGAGAAAGGTGACTAACTCAAGGTCATGTGAGAGTTAATGACAAATTGGCATAACTGAAAATGGATGGATCTGCTGTGCAGCCACTCTGGAAAACAGTATGGAGTTTCCTCAAAAAGTTAAAAATAGAGCTGCCCTATGACCCAGCAATTGCACTACCAGGTATTTGCCCTAAAGATATAAATGTAGTAATCCAAAGGGGCAAGTGCACCCCAATGTTTATAGAAGCGATGTCCACAATAGCCAAACTATGGAAAGAACCTAGATGTCCATCAACAGATGAATGAATAAAGAAGATCTAGTATATAAATACAATGGAATACTATACATCCATCAAAACCCCCAAAATCTTGCCAAATCTTGCAACAAACGTGGATGGAACTAGAGAGTATTATGCTAAGCGAAATAAGTCAGTCGGAGAAAGACAATTATCATAAGATTTCACTGATATGAGGAATTTGAGAAATAGGACAGCGGATCATAAGGGAAGGGAGGGAAAAATGAAACAAGATGAAACCAGAGAGGGAGACAAACCGTAAGAGACTCTTAATCTCAGGAAACAAACTGAAGGTTGCTGGGGGGATGGAGGGAAGGGATAGGGTGGTTGGGTGATGGACACTGGGGAGGTATGTGTTATGGTGAGTGCTGTGAATTATGTAAGACTGATGAATCATAGACCCGTACTCCTCGAGCAAATAATACATTATATGTTAATAAAAAGAGGGTAGAAGTAACAAATGGAATGCTAAAACTGTTCTGTATAGGAGCAAAAAATATTAAGAATAATTAGTGTATTAAAGCCTCATAGTTTTAGAAAATGAGAGGCACTGAGAATTCATGAGATTTTTATTCAAAAATTTCTCTGAAAATTTGGAGACTATTCAGAACTCTGTATCATTGTGTGCAACCTAAAGCATAGATGCAACCAAACACCAATCTTCTCATCATTATGGGCCTTCCTTTTATGTACCTTTTTCTTTTCTTTTCTTTCTGAGACCAAGGATATCTCCAGCCCTGTCCCCAAGTAAGCAGTGATGTTTTATTTTTAATTTACTTTATAAATAAAAAGTACTTTGATTTCCATTCTCCAATTTGATTTTCACAACTATGATCAAGAAAGAATTAGGACCAATATTTTCTTATATTTTGTACACAAAAAAACTGCCTAAGAGGTAGTGACTAATTCAAACCTGAGCATTCAGTGATGGAGATAGAACTGAATCCACCACCTACCAGTGCTAAATCCATCTGTTTTCTTTTTTAAAATTAACATACAATGCATTATTTGTTTCAGGGTACAGTTCTGTGATTCATCAGTCTTATGCAATTCACAGCACTCACCATAGCACATACTCTCCCCAAGGTCCATCACCCCACCACTCCATCCCTCCCACCCCCCTCCACTCCAGCAACCCTCAGTTTGTTTCCTGAGATTAAGAGTCTCTTATGGTTTGTCTCCCTCTCTGGTTTTTGTCTTGTTTCATTTCTCCCTCCCTTCCTCTATGATCCTCTGTCCTATTTCTCAAATTCCTCATATCAGGGAGATCATATGATAATTGTCTTTCTCTGACTGACTTATTTCACTTAGCATAATACCCTCTAGTTCCATCCACATTGTTGCAAGATTTGACAAAATTTGGGTTTTTTGATGGCTGCATAGTATTCCATTGTATATATATACCACAACTATTTTTTTTTACTGTTTTCACATTTGAATTTTTTAAATTTTTATTAACATATAATGTATTATTTGCCCCTGGGATACAGGTCTGTGAATCATCAGGCTTACATATTTCACAGCACTCACTGTAGTACATACCTTCCCCAATGTCCATAACCCAACCACCCTATCCCTACCTCACCACCCCCCAGGAACCCTCAGTTTGTTTTGTGAGATTTAGAGTCTCTTATGGTTTGTCTCTCTCCTGAACCCATTTTGTTTCATTTTTTCCTTCCCTACTCCCCACAACCCTCCGCCCTGTCTCTCAAATCCCTCATATCAGTGAGATCATATGATAATTGCCTTTCTCTGATTGAATTATCTCACTTAGCATAATACCTTCTAGTTCTATCCACGTTGCTACAAATGGCAAGATTTCATTTCCTTTGATGGCTGCATAGTATTCCATTGTGTGTGTGTGTGTGTGTGTGTGTGTGTGTGTATGTGTCTGTGTGTATATATGTGTGTATGTGTCTGTGTGTATATATGTGTATATATGTGTATATATGTATATATGTATATATATATACATATATACATACATACATACATACCACATCTTCTTTTTTTTAAGATTTTATTTATTTGACAGACAAAGATCACAAGTAGGCAGAGAGGCAGGCAGAGAGATAGAGGAGGAAGCAGGCTCCCCAGCAAGCAGAGAGCCCGATGTGGGGCTCGATCCCAGGATCCTGGGATCATGACCTGAGCTGAAGGCAGAGGCTTTAACCCACTGAGCCACCCAGGCGCCCCATACCACATCTTTATCCATTCATCTGTTGATGGACATCTAGGTTCTTTCCATAGTTTGGCTATTGTGGACATTGTTGCTATAAACATTCGGGTGCACGTGCCCCTTCAGATCACTGCATTTGTATTTTTAGGGTAAATACCCAGTAGTGCCATTGCTAGGTTGTAGGGTATCTCTATTTTCAACATTCTGAGGAACCTCCATACAGTTTTACAGATGGCTGCACCAGCTTGCATTCTCACCAACAATGTAGAAGGGGTCCCCTTTCTACGTATCCTTGCCAACCCCTGTTGTTTCCTGACTTGTTTATTTTAGCCATTCTGACTGGTGTGAGGTGGTAGCTCACTGTGGTTTTGATTTGTATTTCCCTGATGCTGAGTGATGTGGAGCATTCTTTCATGTGTCTGTTGGCCATTTGGATGTCTTTTTTGCGGAAATGTCTGTTCATGTCTTCTGCCCCTTTCTCAATTGGATTATTTGTTCTTTGGGTGTTGAGTTTGATAAGTTCTTTATAGATTTTAGATACTAGTCCTTTATCTGTTATGTCACTTGCAAATATCTTCTCCCATTCTTTCAGTTGTCTTTGGTTTTGTTTTATACACCATAATCCTTCCAGTAATCCAACATAGGCTGTATTTATTTGATTAGGTGATTGTTTCTTTTTTTTTAAAGATTTTATTTACTTGACAGACAGAGATCACAAGTAGGCAGAGAGGCAGGCAGAGAGAGAGACAGACAGAGAAGCAGGCTCCCCGCTGAGCCCAATGTGGGGCTGGATCCCAGGACCCTGAGACCATGACCTGAGCCGAAGGCAGAGGCTTAACCACTGAGCCACCCAGGCGCCCCTTGTTTCTTTAACATAAAAGCTATAGCTGCCTGTATTCTTTGCTTAGCCATCAAGCTCTCTCCAATTTGATCCCTGTGTGAGCCATAGAAGAGACTCTGCAACCTGGGATCACTCCTGGGATCTGAGGCCCCAGATCATGGCCTTCCCATGTCTGAGGCCTATACTGTACCTGAATCAGGGCCAGTTTGCAGCCTCCAAGTCTGAATGCATAGTATGACAGCCCTTGTTTGACCAAATACATGCATTTTGACAAGTTACAGTGAGATACTGGATAGCAGATTCCATTTTCTCTTTGAATTAAATTTTTTAATTTCACGGTACACAAAAACTTCTAATGGTTCCCTGACTATTAACAGGGATTTGAAGTTTATAAGCTTGATTATAGGTACAAGTTAAGATTTTGATCGTGAAGACAGAATGGTCTAAAAGGAGAAGAGTTTTATGGGAGGAAGACTAGCGAGATTTATGTAAAAGATATGAATATTTTCACCATGAAGATTTGTCAATTATAAAATTAGAAAAAGAAGATTCCACCTACAGAAAGTAAATGTGGGAAGGAAAAATAGCAGAGGAAAGATAAAAAAGAGACAAAGAAAAGCAGAAGTGGGAGAAGAAAGTTGGTGGGCAAACCCCTCCTTTATTTGGCTTCATAAAATGATCCATGACTCTTGGCTTCCATGTTGGTGGAGATGCGTACTCCAGTAGGGCAGCACTCCCTGGCAGGTGTGGCCACACGCCTGAAGAATAGAGTGAGCAGAGAAGACCTCTGGAGGTCTCTGTTGCTGAAGTGTTTTCACAAAATAGCCTAGCTAAAGAGACCTCAGGAGGCCTCTTATTATGGAGACCCCAGAAACTGGGAGCCCAGACTATCTTCTTAATTATTTTTATGGAGACAAAGGGGATAATGATCCCTAGCCACAGGTCAATGGGGCTTTGAAATCCAAAGTCAAAAATTTCAGAAAAGGAAATGTTGAGAATTGGAAGATGTCTTGAGATTCATCCAGTCTAGTTTCATCCCATCAACAAATCTGCCCACCACAGTATAGAGAAGACACATGGGAACACATTAAATGAAGTGTATTTTATATAGAAAGATGGTGCTTTACATAGTTTGAATCTACTCTGATAATACTTTATAAATCTATGACACTTATTTTAGGAAATATAAGCTAGCATAATAGAGAAATGACCCTAATTTCTTCGATTTAGAAATCAAGATTCTCTTTAGAACGTACCTTTCAACTTGATGAATATCAGTGTCAGAGAAGAAAAACTATCTCCTATGAAAAAATATTGCCCACTCAAGCAACTATTATACCTACCATAGAGAGCCCATGGAATCTATTTTCTTAATAACTAAGCTAACAAAAGAGTACATGTGGCCTTCCCCAAAATGTGCTGCTTCAGGCCAAGAATTGTACCTCACACTAGCTAACTAATGCTTTTAGAGTAATGTATTATTTATTTAAAACTTACAGTGAATATATTTGGCTGCCCTTGACATGGTCTGCAATTTGGAAGCCCCCCAAAACTATGGAGATAAACTTTGTCCAAGGCTACACCAGAACCCAACAAAACAAAATGAAATACATAATAAAAAATAAGATGCCAGTGATCTCACCCAAGTCTTGACCGTGAGCTCTTTTATTTCCTTGAACATACAGGAGAGAAAAGCCTTCATAAATCTGGATAGTTCCATGTGGGCATTGTGGTGCATCTGTTGTCTGGCTGTGACGTGTGATGAGGAATCCATGGGCGATAGAAGAAGTCCCTGGAGGACCTGGGGGACCTTGCATACCATCTGGTCCAGGGGGACCATCCAAACCACGGGCACCTATTTCCATGGAATCATCAGTATACAAAATTTAAGTGAGCCTTGATCCTACTTTTATGGCTACTGACAAAACATTATGATCTAATTTGATTTGTTAATTTAGTCAATGTTTATAGAGTGCCTATTAAGGTATTGTCAGATATCACATATTTAGAGATAAATAAAATATGGTTCCTGCCCTCAAAGAGATTTAAATATATATATGTATATAGATATATATGTATATATTCTAATGGAACTGGTTGTTAACATTAGGTACTATATAATGAGTATTGGGTGATGGGACATTAGATGGGAAGAAATGATGCTTATTTGGGAAGTCTGTGTGTTATCTAGTCTCTTGCTCTATGAAAGGAGTCCAAACCCCATGACAAAATTTCAGTCTGCTGTTTTGTTCATTGAGAAAGGAAGGGTGTGGTTGCCATCAGTCTGCCAGTTTCAGTGCGGAAAAACATTTTCTTTTGAATCTGTCTGGAGAATTATTCTCAGGCATACCTTTTTGTTTAGAGAATAGGCAGGGCACTACTAAAACAGCCTTTTCAAAATGTCTATTTTCAATTTACCACTGGTTCTGTTTCTCTGTTTAGTCCTTGATTTGAGCCTATTTTAAAATTATCTTTATACACAGGCCTTTCGCCACTGTGTATATGCATTTTCACGTTGGGGAAACTTCACAGCAAAGCTCATATGTGATGAAGATGACACTAACTTGTTTCTTCCCTGATATACAGTTAATGAAATGGCAGGGTATCAGTTCCAGGAAAGCTATAGGTATTACTTGTCTGCCTTGTTGCCACTGATATTTTTTGCCAATAAAAATTCTTTTTTTGGGGGCGCCTGGGTGGCTCAGTGGGTTAAAGCCTCTGCCTTCGGCTCCGGTCATGATCCCAGGTCCTGGGATCGAGCCCCGCATCGGGCTCTTTGCTCAGCCAGAAGCCTGCTTCCTCCTCTCTCTCTGCCTGTGTCTCTGCCTGCTTGTGATCTCTGTCTGTTAAATAAATAAATAAAATATAAAAAAAATTTAAAAAAAAATTCTTTTTTTTGTCAAAAAAATTCTTTATGTTTATATTATTTAGAGTTATACTTATATTGTCTAGAGTTGCCAACATGTATTAAAAATCTAATGAGTTTATGGTCTTTTATTTCTGTTTTAGCAATCTTACTTCAGTGTGTTTTTTAATTTTTAATTTTTATTTTGTTTGTTGAAGTATAGTTAACAAACAGTATTATATTCATTTCAGGTATATGATACAGTGATTCAACAATCCTATACATTACTCAGTGCTCATCATGATAAATGAGTACTCTTAATCTATTTCACTCACCCCCACCACACCTCCCTCTCTGGCACCCACCAGCTTGTTCTCTGTATTTAAGAGTCTGTTTTTTTATTTGTCTCTTTTTTCCTTTGTTTGTTTCTTAAATTCTACATATGAGTAAACTCATATGGTACTTACTTTCTCTCTCTGACTTATTTCACTTAGCATTATACCCTCCACATGCATCTATGTTGTTGTAAATGACAAGATCTCATTCTTTTTTTATGGCTAAGTAATATTCCTCTGTGTGTGTGTGTGTGTGTGTGTGTGTGTGTGTGTGTGTTCCTTTTTCTCCACGTTCTTACCAACACTTGTTTCTTTTTGATTCTAGCCATACTGATGTATATAAGTGGATATCCCATTGTTGTTTTGATTTGTATTTCCCTGATCATTAGTGATGCTGGGCATCTTTTCTTATGTCTGTTGCCATCTATATGTCTTCTTTGGAAAATATCTATTAAGCTCCTCTGTTATTTTTTATTGCAAGGTGATTCAAATTCCTTTTGGAAGTAGCTTTAGAACATACTGGAAATCTAGTGGATACCAGATTCAATATTATCAGGAGTACCCATTAATGAATGAACTAAAAACCTGAAAATCAATTTGTCATCTCAGTATAAGATGCCACTCTGACTCTCAAAGCCCTATGGGGAGCATTTTAAACTTTATAAACCTTACAACTATATTACTGACTCTGTTGTCATATTTTCAAATGTAGAAAGATTTGCAATAGTTTCAAGATGGTCATGGGATTTAAATCAACATATTGAAAATTATCAGAACAGGTAAGTACAGTAAATACCTAGAAAAAAACCTCATTTTGAGGAAAAACTGTTTCTCAGTGTTCTAAACACATAAATAAAAACAAGCTTTCTATACTTTTCTAATACTGGCAATTTTCCTTGTATTTGCTGTCCTATTTTCCCCCAGCAACAGATTCACCAGCTAGCTATACTCTCCCAAGAAAAAAACTCTCACAGCTCCAAGTGAATGTCTAGAGGTCTCTCAGACCTGAGACTACTATCAACAGCAGTGTTTTACTTGTCTCACCTGGCTGGCCTGGCAGACCTGGATCTCCTTTGCGCCCTCCTGCACCATCAAAGCCAGGGAGTCCATTGCGTCCCGGATCTCCTGGAGGGCCAATTGGACCTACAGAAAAAAAAAAAAGGATCTTCAAATATGGGTATAATAATTCCATAACCAGACAGATCTAGGAAATCTAAGGTTGTTTAGTGTCACTAAATTCATAGTCCAGTCTTGTCTTTAATCCAGATACCCAAAGAAATATTTCAAGCCTGGGGCAAAAGAAGCAGACAAGTATTTAGCTTCAGTTTTAAATAACAGATTTGCCTCTGCAGAGATTCCCATAATATGGCACTTGTGTTCTCTTTGCCTCAGAACAAAATAGGAGTGCAAGGCCCAACTTTTGTTGCCTGTCCCACCATAGGTAAGGTTGTTACTGCCTGGTACACTTAGCTTATGGAAAGACTAACAACCTTAATAAGCGAGAAAGACTGAACTTAGTTTCTAGCTTTCTTGTATAATCAAAATTGGCTGCAAGCATAGAGTCAAATGGCCAACTAGACAGGAGTTAGTTTGAAAATCATGAGGCCTCACAGTGGGGAGCTGATGGCTGATCAAATTGGCTTCCTATCCTTCTGGTGGTTGGGATAGAGAGAGCACCAGATCTTAAATGCATATTAATTTCATTACAAAGTTTTTAATAACATTAACCTAATCATTCAAATTAGAATAGCCAGAGGAACTGGTTAGAAGAGATTAGACTGGACTTAAAGGAAATTAGGACATGAGAAATTAACACTTTTAAGAAAAAAGGAAATAGGATCTGTGGTGGTCTGGTATTCTACTAGTTGTTGAGACTCCTCTTCTCAGAGACAAACCATGACAAGTAAAAGGAGAACTAGGGAAATGCTCCCAAATAGATAAGGCTTAGAAAGATGATCTGCAAAGGTACCTGGTAAGCCTTGAGGTCCTGGTAGTCCAGGCAGACCTTTTAATCCAGGCTGGCCTGGGATCCCTGGTGGACCAACATCTCCTTTGATTATAATACTCTGTCCTGAAGGACCAGGTAATCCAGGGGGACCTAAGAGGCAAAACATACAAATTGGAAGGTAGGAAAGAGAAAGGCCAGAAGTGTCCTAAGATCAGAATAAAAATTGGTGCAAAAGAAACAAGTTACATTTGTTGAAATGTTGCCATGTCCAACAGAAATCTGTTTGGGAAAGGCATCATCTCACCCAGAAGACTAAAAATAAATAATTTCCTTTGAGTCGGTGGAAAAATCAGGCTTATTGTCCCAACTTTCAAGTGTTGAAGCATGACTTGGTTACTAGAAAATCTAATCCATTACAAATCTGTGAACACTAATGTCAGGGGAAGATAATTCTATTTCCTGATAAGTCCATTCTGATTCTAACATCATTTGCAGTTCTTGCTTGTTGTGCTTGTTAAGTGTTCCACTGAACTAGTAAGGGAATTTAGCAGATGTCCTATTTCAGTTTGCAGGAAACTTCTATAAGTATCCAGCAAAAAGAATTATTTTCATACTAAAAACATTTTCAATTAAAAATGACTTGCTCTTATAATCTGTTCAACCAAATATGGGACAGTTAGTATAAAATCTAATAAAAATCTTAATGGAGCATTCTTGTTAGTCCTGCATACATCTTAAACTTAAAAGATCTGGTCTCAGTATTTCCTTAGTAAAACAGAGAGGTGGAGAGATCAGTAAATAGAGGGAGAGTTTTGCCTACTTGCTCTCAGTTGTTGGGGATTGAGACTCTAAAATTTAGTTCAAAGACAGAATGCAAACTTTCAAGTTCTTCAATGTGTTTAAGAATCAGGTATAACTAGCTCCTGGAGTAATTCTTACCTGGGGGGCCAACAAGTCCTGGATCCCCCTCAGGGCCAGGTGAACCAGGTACTCCACTGGGTCCCTTCATGCCTGAAAAGAAGGTACATACAATAGCACTGCAAAGCAACAGGGCCATAGTATTTTCCCAGTCAAATCAGAAAATGTGTATCTTATCCCAAAGGAGTTTAATATAAAAACATCCCTTTAAATACCTGGAAATCCTGGAACACCAGGGAGACCAGGATCTCCTTTCATTCCATTGAGACCTGGTCGGCCAGGATTACCCTAAATAAATAAAATCATTAATTTTAGAAAAGAACTGAAGGGGGAGGGAGTGAGGTTATACAGTATTCATATTCACCGATAGCACTTGCTCTAGGGTCAAACTTCTAGGATTCAAATCCCAATTTTGCCCCTTACTAACCTGTGTGAACTTGAGTTGATTATTTATCTTTGATATATAATTTTCTCACCTCTAACATTAAGAAAATAATAGTATCTACATCATGGTTTTTTTGTGTGTGAGGATTAAATGAGATAGGTCATATAAATTACTTAGAAAACTGATTGGCATTTAGTGTGTACACAATAAATGGCAGCTATTATTTTATTATCATGAAAAAAGGCACTTTCTAAAGTGTAGCACTAAAGTTATAAATGCTTGGGTGAGAATCACATGTACAGAAATGATAAAGTCTGCAATATTTAGCAAAAAATACAACAGGGCCTATTAATTAATTGGGTTTGAAGGCCAGGAAAACCATGGGAAAAAGGAGTTGAGAATAAGTCTAGAATGTACCTAAAGGAAGAATAAATGTGGGACAATGAAATTTTTATCAGCAGGACTAAAAAAACAGCAAACCCGGAACATATTCCAACATGTAAGAAATGGCTAAAAAAGGAGGGCATGTTAGAAAGACAGGATCCAGCTTGAAGAAGTTTCCAAATCCATGATAATTAGAGCATCAGAATAGATGATAGTTTAAAAAAATTATAAATCATTAAAAAAGAGAGTCTATGAGTCCATACTAATAATAAATAGATAACACACAGAAGAGAAGGGAGGCTTTGCTTACCAAAGTGCTAACTGGTATACGTGGAGGTAGTGCGAGAGTTAGAAAATCATCATTTGTCACTATTCACTATATTCAACCATTATATTGATTGGTTGAGGCAAAAATTATAGATATTAAATATATGGGGAAATTTTGATGAGTAGTATATTTGTATGATCTTAGTGTGCCTTTCCATACTTTTGCTTATTAGTTACAAGGGGGAAGAATAGTAATCATGCAGTGGAGAAACCAGGTAAGAACTTGTTGGAATAATCAAAATTAAATCACCAATGAGGGGCAGATGAACACTGTGGGCCTAAATATCTGATGAAGGACACAACATCACTTATATACTGTGGGGATGCATAATTACAATGAAGAAATAGCAGACAAAAGAAGGAACATTCTGTCTTAAAAAATGGTAGGGGGCACCCGGGTGGCTCAGTCTGCTAAGCACCCAACTCTTGATTTTGGCTCAGATCATGATGTTAGGGTTGTGAGATGAGTTCCATGTCAGGCTCCACACTCAGCACAGTCTTCTTGGGATTCTCTGTCTCTCCCTTTGCCCCTCCCCCCCAAAATAAATACATAAATCTTAAAAAAATAAAAATAAAACAAAATGGGAAGGGGCTACATTTCTTCAACTATGTCAAGATCATGAAATTAAAAAAGGTTGCTTAGCAACAGATTCAGATTGAGGGAGCATAAAGAGCATAAATATGACAGTTAAATGCAATGCATAATTTGGTCTACACTGGAGGAAAACAATGCTATCAAGGACAATTACTAGGTTAACCAATACAATTAGAATATGTAAAGTAGAAATAGAAGTTTATATTAATGTTTAGTTTCCTGAAGTTGATAACTGTTGTGTTATTATATAAAAGAATATCTTTAATTTTAGGAAATCTCATGCAGTGAAGTATTTAGTGCTAAAAAGGCATAACAGTTACAACTTATTCTCAAATGTTTCATATATATATTATATATATATAATTATATACATACACGTAACATATGGGGCAAAACATTAACAATGAGTCCATCTGGGTAAATGATACATGAAAGGTTTTTGGCTTTTTTTTACCATTCTTGGAATTTTTCTATGTTTAATGTTATTTCCATTAAAAATAGAAATGATGCAGATGTAAGAACTAACTTGCACAAAAGAAAATGAATATAACTTGATAATACTAGATTTATAAAATATTGCTATCAGGCAGTAGTCTTGAATCAGGCATAGAGACATATGAACTGGAAGCACCTGGGAAGTGAATGAGGAGGGAATAAATAGAGAATGAATAAAGGGAAGACTTAGATTTTAAGAGTGTGTGTCTAGAATAGTGATGACATGAGGAAAAAAGGTTAGTTGTTGGAAAGCTTTAAGGACTACTGTTTTAGTTTTTTTTTTCTTTTTTTCTGCTATAAAGCAGTCATCAGAGTTAAAAGATTAAGCCCAGGTTGTGTTGGTTACAATATCTAACAACAATCTTCCTGAATGAATACAAGAAGTGTTAATTATCCATAAAGAAGCATGGGAATTTCTGGGTCACTCAAACCAATGTGGAAAGTACATGAATACTAATGTGGGGATAGGTTATTCCATTTTTACAGGTGAAGACAGAAACCTAAACTGTCTATCTGTGTTCCTAATAGATACAAAGGCAGAAATGTGCAGGGGAGCTGAAATTTGACCCTAACTCTACCTAATTTCAAAGGCTAAAACATCCCCACTCAACTATAATTACTTCCCCCATGGTCTCATCCACATGTAATGCTCTGATATATGTGTCTTCTTTTATGAATTTGCTTTCACTGAGATGAAGGGTTCTCAAACCTAAATAACATACATATCAATGACTCCAGGTAAAAAACTTCTGAGGAACCCTTTAACTATAAAGGAGCTAAGTCCCTTTAGTTGAAAGAAGATAGAAAACTTGCCTTTCTCTTCTTTTGTAATTCACTAGGAGGCATGCATAGAGCCGTGACCAGTAAATACTAATAAAAATAATGTAGCTTAGAATTCTCATTTTGAATGCAAATGCCCACACTCCTTTCTCATCAAATTTCTACTTCCATTTCCTACCTGGAGTCCTGGTGGTCCTTGATCTCCTTTCAAACCAGGCAAACCAGGCTGCCCAGGTTGGCCTGGGTTTCCTCTCTCTCCTTTAATACCTCCATTTCCAGGGAGACCCTGGGGACCTTCTGGACCTGGTAGACCTTGATAATACACAACAAATGGCCATATTTCAGTATAGCATAAGAGTAGTATAAAAATCCTGGCTTCTAAAATATCAGTCTTCTAAATCCTATTAGTTTATAGGATAAAATCCAGAATATATCAAAACATACAGACGTATTCTGACTCTCTAATATAAATTGCACTAGGTTCTTTTTGTTATCAACACTGGTCTGTAGTCCCTTTTAGTTTACATTTTATTATAATTAAAACAAATAAGCTCATATTTAAAGACAGAACTCAGGACATTAAAATAAAGACTGCTTCTGTGGTCCCTAAAGGGTTTCAGTTACGTGAAAAGAAACAAACACCATACATAGGGCACTGTTCTCAAACTGAAGCATACATAAAAATCCCCCCGAGAGTTTGTTAAACAGATTCCTGGGCTCACCCAGGAATTCTGGATTCAGAAAGGCTGGGGAGGGGCCCACAAAAGTGCATTCTAATAAGTGCCTTGTAACTAAAGTTGCTGGTTCCAGATCACACTTTAAGAATCACAACTGTAAGGCAATCAGGGATTCAAGTCATTTGTCACACTGTGATTAACAGTAGATTGCTTTACTTATAAGTAGTTATTTTGTAAGTAGTATTTGTAAGTAGTTTCATTCAGCTTTTATTACTATGCAATTAAGATAATTACTTAAGCAAGCTGTTTAATTTCATTTTAGTGACATGCTTACTAATATATGGTAATACTTTAGTGTCAGAAATTTATTAATTCAATATACTACTTTTGAATTTATTTTAAACACGTTTTCATATTCTTTGCATTTTAAATATTTTTGAAGAAAAATTCTGCATATGTCTTGTGAATAAATGAAATTATTTAAAATGGGGTTTTGCTAAGCTCTTTTCCTCATACTATGTTTTAACTTTTCATTCTAAATAAAGATATCAGGTCCATTAAGCAACCAATAAGATCTTATCATTGGCCACATATTTTGTCGCTAGGTGGGAAATAGCTGTTACTTGCTTGCTAAGCAGTGGCTGAAGCTAAGACCAACTAGTTCTGACTTAAGAAACTAAGTATGTCTTTTGGTTTCGTTGACTGTTTCCTTTGCTGTGCAAAAGCTTTTGATCTCCCTGATATGAGGAAGTGGAGATGCAACAGGGGTGGGAGTTAAGGTGGTAGGAAAAGTAAAAATGAAACAAGATGGGATCGGGAGGGAGAGAAACCAAAAGAGACTCTTAATGTCATAAAACAAACTGAGGGGGGTGGGGGGAAGAGGGGTTGGGAGAGGGTGGTGGGGTTACATTATATGTTTAAATAAAGCTTAAAAAAAAAGAAACTAAGTATGAAGCACTAAATGATGAACAGGCAACACTTAGCACTTACACATTTTCTTCTTTGGTAATCTTAGTTTTTTATTGGTTTCAACAAAAAAGGAAGGTATGTAGTGATTACTTTTGAAGGAAATATCATAGGCAAATGAATTTAGAATACTTAACTTCATGCTTACCTATGGACAGAGGGTCATTTTTCTGATCTGAGATAAAATTCAGACTTTAGTTCCCTTCCAATACTCTTAAGACTTGAATCAATGACTACATGATAACAAGGCAGCATGGCATATGGATTAAGAATGCTGGACTCTGGAGCTGGAATGCTGAGTTGGAATCCCAGCTTCAATAATTATTAGTTGTTAGACCTTAGGAAGTTTATTAATCTCCTTGGCCTCAATTTCCTCCTCTTTAAAATGGAAATAAGAGGGGTGCCTGGGTTTCTCAGTCATTACACATGCATCTGCTTTGGTTCAGGTCATGATTCCAGGGTCCTGGGATAGATCCCCACATCAGGCTCCCTGCTCCGCAGGAAGCCTTCTTCTCCCTCTCCCACTCCCCCTACTTGTGTTCCCTTTCTCACTTTCTCTATCTCTGTACGAAATAAATAAATAAAATCTTAAAAAAATTAAAATGGAAATAAGAGTAGTACCTATTTCATCAGGTTGATCCAAGGATTAAATAAGATAATATGTATAAATTACTTAAAATGGTGCCTGGTACAGTAAGAATTATGTAAGAGGTTTTTATAAATTATTATTCCTACCATTACCTTCATTACTAGTAAAACTGAAAGTAAGAACATACCTTTAAAATATGAGCCCATTTTAAAACTTTCAGCTATTCCTATGTGATTTCATAATATAACACTATTCATCTGGCACATGAGAAAGAGGGAGCAGGTCCACAACAATACAACAATTGTGTTATCTTTAAACAGTTTAAATTATACAGCCACCCAAGGCCAGCAACCAGGCAGAAACACTTAGAAATTCCCTTTCCAATCATAAAGGGTTGGAGTACTTTGCATTAAAATAAACAAAGAAGAGCAACTGCTGGGTTCACACCCCCTAGATAGGGTTTTCTTTATTTTTTTTAAGATTTTATTTATTTATTTGACAGAGATCACAAGTAGGCAGAGAGGCAGGCAGAGAAAGAGAAGGAAGCAGGCTCCCCACTGAGCAGAGAGCCTGACTCGGGGCTTGATCCCAGGACCCTGAGATCATGTTTCCAGCCAAAGGCAGAGGCTTAACCCAATGAGCCACCCAGGTGCCCCCAGATAGGGTTTTCTAAGCAAAATTCTTAGTTTCATCGATAATGTATAATTTGGACTTGAAATCAGGTAGTAAATTGTCTTTCTGGGAAAAAATATAAACTACCTGTTAAGCAGCCTAACAGTGAGGAAGTAGGATTAAGATCTGGAAAAAGGAAAGCTTTTATGATCCTCTTCCCCAGTCTGAAAAGTTACCAGAATATTTGGGAAAACAACAACAACAACAACAACTAGGCATGTTACGGTCATTGCTCTTTCTGCAATTAAAAGAAAAATTGGATAATTTACATGTTATTAATTCAGACCTGACATTCTGGAGTACCTCAAATTTAATGATTTGCTAATTATATAAGGGACATATATGTTTTATTTTTTTATTTTTTTATAGATTTTATTTATTTATTTGCTAGAGAGAGAGAGAGAGAGAGCGAGCACAGGCAGACAGAGAGGCAGGCAGAGGCAGAGGGAGAAGCAGGCTCCCTGCCGAGCAAGGAGCCCGATGTGGGACTCGATTCCAGGACGCTAGGATCATGACCTGAGCCAAAGGCAGCTGCTTAACCAACTGAGCCACCTAGGTGTCCCTGTTTTATTTTTAATAGTACTCAATAGTAACCCTCTTCCAGTTTTTAAAAGAGCCACATAAACATGTACCAGGAGCAACATCATGCAACAAAAATCAATATGCAGAGGTTACAAATATTTCAGATGCCTATCTAAAAATCTTAATGCAGTCTTAAAGATGACATAACCATTTAAAATTCACCATGTCTTCACATATGGATTACTGATTATAAATAATTCAAACTATGAAGACCTAATGTCATTTCAAACTAAATTATAAACAAGTCATTACCTTCACCAATATGTTAAATACCAGAGCAGGTAGTATTTGAGGATAACAGCCCTCTTCAATTGACTTCTGAGTTACAGCAAAAAAAAAAGTGCATTTCTCTTATCATACATACAAAACATTAAAAAAAAAAAAAAAGAACTGACCAGTGAAGAATCTAACCTTGAAAACCTGGGAAGATCAGAGTTCACCAAAGCCCAAAGATCGATGTTAGCAGTATCAGACATCACACAGTACAAAATAAGATTATGAATTAGAAGTGATTCACATTATAGCACAAGTTAAACAATAATCCTCTTTGCCAGCATTTCTCATACCTACAGCGTAATCAGTATGCAAACAGAACCATATAGAAGTATAGAGAGCCAAACATTTTCAAATAGAGCTTATTACAGGAAATAAGCTGCTAGTTTTCATTAATCCAAAAAAATGGAAAACTCTACTAAAGATATCATGTTAACACTGCTACTGTGGCTTTCCAAAAGTTAGCATCGCAAGCAATAAAGTGGGTAAGACAGTACTATTTCGCTGATTGCCTTCCATTCCCTTCACAAAGGGATAATTTTGGATAAATGCTTACATTTATCTTGGCCTCTGTCTTCCTCTAGTAAAAATCCAAGGTGCAAATTTCTTGATATGTTCACACTGCCTCAAAGAGGTACAGTTAACTTTAAAGGCCTCATTAGACAAAAATACAAAGATCACAGGTGACTAAATAGAGAAATTAAAATAAAAGTACACAATGGCCATTACCAACTGTACTTTTTCCCCTTCTTTAAAAATCATTCTATGAAGCCACATTCTGATTTTTTTCATAATTCATCAAGAAGCTTTCTTCTGTGAATTACTACTTATAAAAAGTTATTTAAAGAGAAAGAGCCAATATGTATTTGTTCACCACTGAATGTTAAAATAAGGAGCCAAATTTTCCAAAAATATGAAGAGCATCAGTGAAGGGATACATTAAAAATATTTTGACATGCTATATCCTACCCCACACCACAGAAAATATCACATTTATCTTATTATTCAATGACCATATTAAATCAGGCTATTAACTATTAAAAGAAGGATCAATAAATAAAAAGATAAAAAGCCTATAAATAGGACGACTCTTGGTTAATGTTAATTAACTATAAACACAATTTCCTTTCCTTCGAAGTCTTGCTATGATTTATAAACACTGAGCTTAGCAGAGAGAATAAATTGTGCTAGAGCACTGAATCCTAGGAATTAGAAGACCTAGGGACTGTTCTTGATTCTACTATTTACATGGATTGGACTGAAGACAATTCAGTCTCTCTGAGCTTATTTTCTCACCCACATAATGGGAACAGTGTTATCTGCTGTAACCTCCCTCACAGAGTTGTTTTAAAGATCAAATTCCATTTTTAAAAAATATTTTATTTATTTATTTATTTGACAGAGATCACAAGTAGGCAGAGAGGCAGCCAGAGAGAGGAGGAAGCAGGCTCCCTGCTGAGCAGAGAGCCCGATGTGGGGCTCGATCCCAGGACCCTGGGATCATGACTTGAGCCGAAGGCAGAGGCTTTAACCCACTGAGCCACCCAGGTGCCCCTCAAAGAGCTTTTAATAAAAGTACATTATATGATGTAAATGGTGGCACATCACATAAATATAAAACATTATTATCACTGCGAGGTAATAAAACTTTTACAGCATTTGATAATTTGAAATTCAGAAGGCTAAAAATCAGGTGATGTTTGTTTAAATGGTTTCTAAACTGCATACAGCAAACTGACTCAAGACCATAGTTTGAGAGTCTGGCCACACAATTAGTTAAATAAAACAGAATTCCTACCTAAGATAATTCTGAATTTGATTAGACATTTTATATATGTATTTGCTATAGAAGGACCAATAACAAGAATGCTTAGAAAAATGTCACTGAAATATGTATTTTGGTCTGAGTAAGTAACAAAGAAAACTTCAGTTCACATCATAGCAAAACTTCTAAGGTCTTAATTTCTAAGAGATAAAATTTTAATGAGTTATATGCCAAGTCAATTTTGTACATGAAGCTCTCGATCTATTATTTCTCAAATGACCTAACAAAGTTTAACTGAAAAAAAAAAAACCTAGTCTTATTCATAAGTGGTAATAACTAAAGATAAGCTGATGAACTGATTGGCAAATTTCATTTTATTTACTTACTTTTATTTAAATTCAATTAGCCAGCACATAGTACCATCATTAGTTTCCAATGTAGTGTTAAATGATTCATCAGTTGTGTATAGCACAGAGAGCTCATCAATTTTAAATCCAGTTTCCACTGTTGTAAAGAGAACACTGTAGACACCAGGTTCCAATAACTATGTAATTTAGAGTACATCTGGTAAATAAGAGGTCAAGTTGGTTTTAAAGTGATATGGCTACTTCCCTGTTTCTTCTTTGAATATATTCTAGTGCCTCAGAAGAAAGCAATCTTCTAGCCAACACTAAAATCTGGAAGTAATCAAAGCACCCAACTTTTATGCAAGTCAGACAGGGGAGTACTCAAAATTACTTCAAAGTATGCCCTATTTTTCTTTTTATCATGGTGAGAGTTAAATAGTATGCACTTGTCTTAATCTTTCTGATGACATCCATTTAGGAAAAACACAAGAAGTAGTTAATAGGGATTGATGGAACTTATGCAGTAACAGAAAATGAGAGTGGAAGCAAGGTCCAGTCTGCTATAACTAAGAATCTCCTAAAATGGCAAAAGCAGCTCTGCTTCATCACTTATTATATTTATAACTTAAATAAGAAGCCAGATCATAAGCACTGAGCCATACAACTGCCTTTGTCAGAGGATGGTATATGCTACTAGCAAAACAGACATTTAACAGAGCACTGGCAAGCCCTAAGTCAGATTCCCAGCTATGCCAGTGACGAACAGTATGATCCTGGGCAAGCTTCTTAACATCCTTGGGCCTCAGTTTTCTCATATATGATGAAGATTCTCTCCTTGACTAAACTTTAGGCAGGCTCCTCTGAGCCTTATTCTCAACTAGGTCTCATCCTTGGGCCCTGTTCTTGGTATGCTGAAGTCTACTTTTAGCAAGAATCCTTTAGCAAGTCACTGCTGATATCTGATCATGTCCCTTATCCCCCAACCTTGATGTCTAAGTCTTTGGCCTGATTTTAGTAAGAATTCTATTAGACCAGTTTAGCAAGAACCTACCTACCCTTAAAGTTTCATGTTAATAACTTTTGATCCACTGACTCCCTCACTCTGCTGGTTGACTATAAATCCCCATTTATCCTTGTTTTATTCAGTTGAGCTCAGTTTCTTTCCTCTATTGCAACGGTCTCTCCCCTACTACAATAGTCTTAAATAAAACCTGTCTTGCCATCTTTAACAAGTGTCTGGTGAGTAATATCTCTTTGAAAAGTATAAAACTTAGGTCTCTTCTATATCAGATATTCTATGGCTCTATGAAATTATGCATTTGTGGAAGGACTGAAGTAGTAAGGAGGAGTAAGTAACTAGGGAATCTGTTTAGATAGAGATAGATGGCTTCCTAAAAAGAATCTTGAAAAATTATGAACTTTTAATTCATAAAAGAATATTTCCTGCCATTCCCTATAGTCAGAACTCAAGAATATACCTTTTCCCCATTTTAGTTCCTCCTTAGAAATTGGAAAAGATCTATTTATCTTGAAGTAAGGAACACATTCAGTTATTTGTGGTTCCTTTTATTCCTAATTAGGTTAACATCTTTCACTATGAATCAGCAATTTTCCGTTGGACAGCTCCTGGTAACTGTTCTTTGGTGTGTAATGTTTATATGTGTATGATTCAAACAAGAGTAAGAGGCTCCTAACCTGTGTTGGTTGTATGGAATTTTTTACTGTGTACCTATTACTTCATTTTCATAGCAGGATAATTTAGAACTTTGTGACAACCCAAAATGTGAAGATGGGATGGTTTGAAAAATTACAAGCGTTGTGGCAAGTCAAGAATTGTGTATTCGCAGGATCTGATAATAGATATTACTATTTAAAAACGAATGCCTTTTCAAGGATATTGAGAAAGGCGAACCCTCTTGCACTGTTGGTGGGAATGCAAACTGGTGCAGCCATTGTGGAAAAAAAACAGTACAGAGGTTCCTCAAATATTAAAACTAGAACTATCCTATGATTCAGCAATTGCACTACTAGGTATTTACCTAAAGAATACAAAAATACTAATTCAAAGGAATACATGCACATTGATGTTTATAGGTGCATTATCTACAGTAGCCAGATTATGGAAAGAGCCCAGATGTCTACAGACTGATGAGTAGATAAAGAAGAGTAATACACACACACACACACACACACACTACTGAGCCATAAAAAAGAAGAAAATCTTGCCATTTGCAATGGTATGGATGGAACTAGAGAGTATTATGCTAAGTGAATATGTCAGTGAGAATACCATATGACCTCTCTCATATGTGGAATTTAAGAAACAAAACAAATGAGCAGAGGGAAAAAAAGAGAGAGACAAACCAAGAAACAGACTCTTAATTATAGAGAACAAACTGATGTTTAGTGAAACAGTAAATAGGGATTAAAGAGTACACTTCTTGTGATTAGCACTGGCTATTATTTGTAAGTGTTGAATCACTAAATTGTAATTGAAACTAATTTACACTCTATGTTAACTAACCAGAATTTAAATAAAAAGTTAAAAAAGATTACCTTTTTGAAGGATAGTTTGATTTCATTTACATTAATAGATATAAAACAAAAATAAGAAATATACTCTACTCTGAAGGTAAAGGTAAAATATACAATACACTTTTTGGTACTATAAGTGTTTGACTAAAAATGACAAAAAATATATGAATTTTAAAATGTTAAATTTGTTTTCCTAACTAGGTAATTTGAGGTTATTCCAACAGAAATATTGGGCTCTACAGTTCTTTCAACTTTCAGAGATAGACCAACATGTAAGAACTGAACTGGCATATATGCTCTTAAAATACATGCAAGCACTTGAAAATATTAGGTAGATATATTATATACTGAATTACATACATATACCACATATACATATATGTATACATATACATGTGTGTATATATGTATACACACACACACACACACACACACGAATTTAAGAAAAGTTTCAAAGTTCATGCAGTTACTACTTTGGAGTTAAGGAGCTAACCTGGAGGACCTGGATAGGGATCAAGGTTCACAAAGGCCCAATGTCATCATTAACAAAAAGGAAAAATATCAAAATTGTTAGCAATATCAAGAAACTAAAGCATTACTCTAACTTCTTTCAAGTTAAACTTTAATTCAATAAAAGAATACTCTGGAAGCTCACATTCATGCACCTGTAGATAAACCAAATTATTACCACTTAGCATCAGCACTAAAATAAAGATAGCACATGTGACATATTTTGAAAGGCAAAAAAAAATTTATAATAATCATTACCATGAGCTCAAAAATAACTAATTCTAAGATCAATTAGGTTTAAAACTCCATTTTAATTTGTAGTTTATGAACAAACTGAGAAGTCACAAACTACTCATCAGGTAGATGTTCTTCTTTGTACTATTTAGAAACAGTAAATTTTTAAAAGCACCTTTGTAACTAATGACTTTACATTGACAAACTTCACAAAAAGGTTCTACAGTGAGCTCCATTACCAGTAAAGAACAAATAATCAGAGTGCCGATTATAAAAACTGATAACAGTTTGGTTTATTTTGTAATTATTACATGCATAACCAAGCAAGACATTGGTGTCAATTCTTTACATGCAAGAGTTAATATGGCTGAGGTGGTTTTCACTGCTTTTCTTCAATAGTAAAACAAGGTAAAACTATGAACACCCTCTATAAACAGCCAACTCAGATCAGATAAAATCTAGTTTTGAAAATGATCCTCTGAACAAAGTATGTTATCCCATTTTATTTATGTTTTCAGAGCATATCTTATTAAAATTAACTCCAATCACTTCAGAGTTTATGGTAATTTAAATGGAGATTTTAATTTTTAAATACATTTTAAAAATGAGGAAAAAACTAATGATGTACTATATGTTGGCTAATCGGACTTAATAAAAAAATAAATAAAAACAGTACAGTAAAAAAAAATGAGTCAGAGACTTTCAAAGGCTAAACAGACAAATGTTTTGTTTCTTTTTAAACTTAGATTTCTCTTATTATTTTAAGTCAATGAGGGCCAAGTTTTTAATTTCTCAAAATATAAAAACTGAATATTAAGTCCCAAAAGTCTGTTAATAATCTGTCACCAGTGCTGGGCTCAGCAACATTAATCTCAGATGAAAACAAGCATTTCCAAACAGTAAAATGAAGTGAGAAAGCACATACACAAAATGAAAAGTGAACACTGGATGCAAAATTGAGACTAAAAGAGCAGTTAACACAAGACAAATGAGGTAGAGACATGAAGCTGGTATGAAGAGATTGCTATTCAAATTAATCATGCTGTGATGTTGAAGATAAATTTGATTGCCTAGTTCCTAGAGAAGATAAAATTGTTTTATTGTGCTTGGTGACATTTGCTGATCATACGACAGAACCATAGCAATACTTTTGGTATGGACCACAAGCATCTATGGGGTGATCACTAAAATGATTTCTGTGATGACATGCTGGGAAGTTCACATTAAAAATGCAGATGGCATTTTGCTGCCAGGTTATCAGTATAGTTTAATGTTTAATAAAAAGACTAATAAATCCACTATTTCCTTTTTTCCTCCAAGTGGTTTGTTTTAGCAACTTTAAGTAAATGATGAAAGATGTTACTGAAAAGAATTATTAGATGCCATAGAAATGGATGGAGCTACGTATAAAATAAGTTATTTACTAGTAAGGAGTTCTTATAGTCTAAAGTCCTAAAGATTGAATAACCTGCCAGCAAAATGAAATAAATTAACGAATATACAGACCATTACCCTACCACTCATGTACATACCTGGTCTCCCAGGAGGACCCTGAGGCCCAGTGTTGCCTTTAGGGCCTTCCAGAGCTGGACCTGGAGAACCAGGAGGACCTGGGGGACCCTGCACACCAGGGAAACCCTGAAAGCCTGGTTCTCCCTTTGGACCAGGAAGGCCAGGGTTTCCTGGAATGCCAGGTAATCCTCCATCACCCTTTTGACCTATGAAAGCAAAGTGACATTAAGACACACATTAAATGATACTGCCTGTATTAGGCTTGCCTGTGAGGCTAAATCTATTCATTCTTATTAGAACAAGTGATGGGATTTGCCAGGATCAGTTCTATCTCCCACCAAATCCCTTACCCATCCAAAAAACCCATTCCTTTTATGAAATATATTCAACTGTTATCAGAAATATTTATTAGAGTATGTAAAGAAATATAAAAACAATAATAGCTTAGATTCCGAATGATAACCTTTGTATTAGAACACAGAGCAATGATCACATGATTGATAGCTGCAAGAAAATAAAAAACAAAAAAATATAAAGGTTTTAAAGTATTGGCATGAACAGATTAGAGATGGCTGGAGGAAATTCCTTAAACATATATTTTGAGGCTAATTTTGAGACTAATTTTGAGAAGATACGGATCTTCAGTGGTTACTGTGTGTCCCTGAAGACAATTCTGCTCAAGATTCAGAATCCTAACCCAAACTATTCTCAACATTTTTTCTATACCACCAACATGCCTGAAAGCGATGTAACAGTAGCACATTAAAGTAATGATTTTGACATTGGGATCATGCGAAGGATATAGGAATTTCTAAGCAATATGTCTGTAGTTTGAAAAAAAACTTCCATAGAGTAGCTAATGGTCATTTCAGAACATAAATAAGCATATCTGTACACAGATTTAGTCATTCAATTAATGCTCTGGTGCTTACAATGAAAGTTAGAACAAGAGATTACACAAAGATGTGTATTAGCATATACCCACCCAAAATGCAAGATGCATATTAATATGAAGTTTTCCATTTTTATTACTGGTACAGATTTCTACAATGTTTCCTAGTATTACCTTGGTTTTGTTTCCATGAGGAGAAAAGAGTGGTTTGTTTTGTTTTGTTTTCTGGCTGAAAGGCTTTAAAAAAAATTAGTGAAATCCACCTCTTTCTACAAATTTGCTTTCTTTGTCATTTCCTCAGCATTTACTTATGAAATCAACGAAGGGATATTTATATGTAAATTTCTTTAAGAATGCATTTTTATATAGCACAACTCTTTCTACTAAATTGTTAATTAAGAACTTCTTTAAGATATAACTTTACCTTTGAGTTTTCTGGGGTTGTATGTTCATTTGATAACAGTAAATGGTGGAGATGGAAAATAAATGTACTGGAACACATACTCTTTATATGGACTGATCTAGTATGTTTTATTAAAGTTTACCAGAAAGTCCTGGGAGTCCAGGGGGTCCTGGGATTCCAAAGCTCGGCTGACCTGTCAGAGCATAAACCAAAACTCTCAAATAGATAATAATAAATGAAACAAGGACAAATTATTTTGGATCATTCAGTTGTTTACTGAGTGCTACAATGCTATACAAAAGATGCAGAAGATTTGTTTTCAACACGGAACCATAATTCTAACATGCGAAAACTATAAAAACATATTCTACTTGTGATAAGTGTTAAATATATCTTTGTATACATATAGATCTATAAATGGAATATAGATTGCATAGTGAAACAAAGTCATGCAGAAAAGATAAAAAAAGCTGGGTAACTTCACATGAAAAACTGGGCAAGAAAGGATATAGAGTTTTTATAAGAAGGACGCAACCTGATTGGTAAACGTGAAGTAATATTCTTAGTACAAATTGCAAGAAGATACTTAGGAAGGGAAAAGTGTGTAGCAGCTTAGAGGCTAAGAAGATATAATTTCATTGTGGGTAAAAAAGGGCAAAAGTTAAAGAAGACAAGGAAGAAATTAGAAAATTAGGAACAATGAAAATTAGAGCACCTGGTTCGCCCTTCTGTCCAGCTGGTCCAGGAATACCATCTTGACCTGGGTTGCCTTTTTCACCTGGAGGTCCTGGTGGCCCAGGATGACCTCCACCACCTAAAAGCACAGGGTACAGAAGGTTATACTATCCTCCCAATTCCCTTTCCTTCCATATTTCCCATTTTTTCCATACTAGCCTCAAATAGTTCTGTTCAAATGACACAAAGTACCTCTGAGACATCCCTTTAAATCACAAAATGAATGCTGGAACACTGAGAAGAAATAAAATAAAATAAAATGGAAAAAAATAAAACACAAAATCTTGTGAAAAAGAAGCACAGAAGAAATAAAGGCTGATAAGAATAAGGAAGAAATTTATTATTCACTCAGTATCTAAAAATTTTCAGTTTCTCATTTTAATCTAGCTTTACAATATCAAGGAGAGTAAGATGTGGAGGTGGAATGGGGTTGCTATTACAGGCCTCATATATGGGGCCAGAGAAGTGACTTGCTTTAGAATTCAGTGAACAACAGTGCCATACTTTGCCATTCTGAAAAACACCGTACTTTCCACTAATTGCAGGATACTTGAAATAACTCTCCCTGGGAAGAACCCCCAAATAAGGCTCCAAAGTAATAATTTTAAGTAACTTTTAAGAGCTGTTCACTTCAGGGGCACCTGGGTGGCTCAGTCGATTGGGCATTTGCCTTCAGCTCAGGTCATGATCCCAGGGTCCTGGGGTTGAGCCCCACGTCAGGCTCCCTGCTCAGTAGAGAGTCTGCTTCTCCCTCTCCCACTCCCCCTGCTTGTGTTCTTGCTCTCACTATCTCTCCGTGTGTCAAATAAGTAAATAAAATCAAAAAAGAGTTGCTCACTTTGTATGTAACAAGTAGAACTAAGTGAATGATCATCATGTTTCCTTGTCTTAAAAATGTTCACAGCTCCCAGAAATGATTTGACTTTCCCAAAAGGAATATGAGCCTTAGTTTTACAACTAATCCCTAGGTTTTATACTTACCTACAGGACCAGGGTCTCCTGGAAGGCCAGGGTTCCCAGGATGACCATTAATACCTTTTGCTCCAGGAAGTCCGGGGGTTCCTAGAATAAAGAGTTCAATTTAATAATAAAATAAAAACTGCACTGTTTTAAGAGTTACAACTCAAAATTACAATTTATAGTGTTAGCACAGAAACGGTGAAGAACAGGGGGGAAAAACAAAGAAGATGCTGGTATTTGCTGAATATTTTTAAGGGTAATTTTAAGTTTTAAAGTGATTTATCCACAGGCTGGCATTATAATATAGTCATAATAAAAATAATCACCACAATACTACACTGGTAGAACTGGTAGGATTCCATTGTATGGATATACCAAGTTTTTAATTCATTCATCTGTTGCCGGACATTTGGGTCACTGTCAGGTTTTAGATACTGTAAATATCTATTCTATTTATGGAAACCTGTTCTACTTTCAGTTTTTAGCTATTATGAGTAATGCTGCTATGAATATTTCTGCACTAGTATTTTTGTGGATATATGTATTAATTTATCTTGGATAAATACCTAGATAGGAATGGAACTGCTGAGACAGAGTAGGTATATGGTATACCTCATTAAAAAAAAAAACAAAAACTTGCCAAACCATTTGACATTCACAACAGTATTTAAGAATTCCATTTGCTCCAGATACTTGTACAACATATGGTGATATCAGTTGTTTTAATAGTAACCATTCTGGTAGGAATGTAGTGCTACTTCGTTGTGCTTTTAATTTGCATTTCTCTGATAGCTAATAATATTGATCACCTTTTTATGTCCTTATTAGCCATCCATATATTTTCTTTTGTGAAACGTCTGTTCAAAGTTTCCCCCAATTAAAAAATGTGGATTGTGTATCTTGTTATTATTGAATTGTAAAAGCTCTTTATATATCCCAGATATCAGTCATTTGTTAGATATATGTTTTGCAAATATTTTCTCCTAGTCTGTGGCTTCCCTATTCATTTCCTTAATGGTGTCTTTTGATGAGCAGAAGAACAGATCTCAGTTTTTTAATTTTTTTTTAAAAGCAGATTTTTTTTAAAGATTTTATTTATTTATTTGACAGACAGAGATCACACAAGTAGGCAGAGAGGCAGGCAGAGAGGGGAGGGGAGAAGCAGGCTCCCTGCTGAGCAGAGAGCCCGATGTGGGACTCGATCCCAGGACCCTGGGATCATGACCCGAGCCGAAGGCAGCGGCTTAACCCACTGAGCCACCCAGGCGTCCCAATCTCAGGTTTTTTAAAAGAAAAAAAAACTGGAGCAATTGAATATCTGTATTAAAAAAAATGAACCTTGACCCCTACTTCACCCCATGAAAATATTTTTAATTGAATAAATCATAAACCTAAATATAAAAGCTTAAATATTAAATGTTACAGAAAAAATAGAATATTTCCATAAACTTGAATAGGCAAATATTTTATAATAGGAGACAAAAAGCACGAACTATGAAAGAAAAGTAATAAACTGAACTTTATTAAAGTTAACTTTTGAAAAAAATAACTTTTGATCATCACACAACAGTATTAAGAAAATATCATACAACAGCATTAGGAATGAAAGGCAAATTTGAGACAGAAAGAATATATTTGTAATACATGTATCTGACAAGGGCTCATATCCAGAATATATAAAGAACTGTCCTGTGTCAATAAGAAAAAAGGGTAAACAATCCAATAAATATGAGTGAGAAAACACAGAACAGGCATTTCAAAAAGATGCTATCCAAATGGCCAATAAGTATATGGAAAGGTGTTTAAGATTGTCATTCATTTAAAAATGTAAAATAAAACTTCAGTGTGACACTTCTATGTACCCACCAGAACAGCTAAAATTAAAAGACTGACAATACCAAATGAGGTGAGGACATGGGCAACTGGACATTTCACAATACAAAGTACTAACCACAATATAATCATGACAAGCCACCAGGAGCCACCCAGGAACATTTCATACATTGCATGTGAGACTGTAACTTATAAAATCACTTTGGAAAACCAGCACCATCTACTAAAGTTAAATGTATATGTACTCTATGATTCAGTAATTCTACTATGAAGTTATTGTCTAAGAGATATGAGTATGTATATCCACAAAAAGACATGTTAAAGAATGTTAACAGCATCTTTTTTAATAATCTCAAACTAGAAACAACCCAGAAGTTCATCAACAGGTGAATGAGTAATTGATTTTATGTATTTCTTCAATGGAATATTAGAGTAATTATAAAAAACCCAACCTACCAACACATGCAACAAGATAAATGAATCTTACAGACATGAGTGAAAGAAGCCAGACAGAAGGATATAACCTGTATGATTCCATTTATATGAATTTCAAAAACAGGTAAAATTATTAGATGATAAAAGAAATCACAGTAGTGGTTACCTTGGGAGGTGGTTACCTGGGTAAAACTTTATGAGGCAAGGGAACTATTTTATATCTTAATATGTGTGGTGGGTACATGAATATATATATGGGGGGAAACTCATCTACAGTCTTGTACATTTTACTCTACATTATACTTCAGTAAAATGTTAAGGAAAAGATAACCAAAGGCCCATTCTATCCATGCCACTGTGCAATCCAAAAGACAAACAAACAAATGAAATACAAGCATAACCAGAGCAGATAGTATAACAAGGCAGTTCAGGCTACCTACTTGACTATAATGCTAAGTCCCTTTGCTTTCATGACTCAGTCCTTGTCATATAAATGAGCTGAACATTTGTCCTACCAAAAGCCACCCCACTGTGTGCCTGAGCACAACTCTCTAAGAGAATCAGCGGCAGGCTAAGGTTTGGTAGTGTATGTTATCACCTACAAAAATAGTAATGCCTCTTAATTGACTTGTGGCTAGCAGTCAAAGATTGAAAAATGCTTTACCAAATAGTTTTTGCCCACAGGATATTGTCCTGCTGAGCTGGTAATACTCATCCTCATTTTATACAGAAAGAAATTTGGGCAAAGAAAAATTAAAAGAGCTGGTTCAAGATTATGTTGCTAGTCAGTATCTCATTGGGAAAGAGAACAGCAGTCTGCCAAATAAGAAGTTGCTCTGTGGGATGGGTTAGAGTAGATAGGAAGGAGAGAAGGAAGCATTTAAGAAAAGGAATATTACCAGGGAATCCAGGAAGGCCTGGTTGTCCTTTTGCTCCAGGGGTCCCTGGTAATCCAGGCAAACCAGTATCTCCCCTAGAACCTTTGATTCCAGGGTTTCCTGGGTATCCAGGCAGACCGGGTTCACCCTAAAACCATGAATAAGAAGATAAAACTGAGTCTCTACATAATGTAGATTGTATAACAACATAACATTATTTATAGAGCTTTTATTTTATGTCAGGCACTCTGCTAAGTGCTTTACATAAAATGCTTTGTTTAATCACTTGCAGGAATTTAACTTGAAAATGCTTTGTTTAATCATCACAATAGCTCTTTGAGTTAGGCTTTATCATCTCTACTTAAAAATGAGAAAACCGAATCTTGGAAAATTCAAGTGCCTAATGGCTCTAGCAAGTGTCAGAATTAGAATTTGAACCAAGGTCTGTCAGACTCCAGAGTTCACGCTATTTCTAAAATATGTAGATGTATTATCTCATTAATCTTTAACACTTCAGTAAGAAATACACTATCCCATTTTACAGTGTTGCAACTAATATGTTGTGGAGTCTGCATTTGGATCCAGATAGTCTGATTTGAACCTGTGATTGTTATCCCTAGTATGCTACAATGAAATTCAATGCTTACAATAATTATGTCAAACAATAGTTATAGTAGGTTCTACTGTAAGAAGTAAATTTAATCTTAACATTTAATGCTTATGCTTGTCTAGGTGAATAAAATCATCTATTTGTGACTTAAATGATTCTGCATTATGGCAAAAGCCTTTTCAACTAATTCCTTTTCTCCTTACATCCCATTGGGCTGGGAATATATGTATTTTGATCTGAACTCTTAGAAATCAAACATCTAGCACATTTTTATATACATAATAGGTATACAATTACATTTTGGATTGAACTGGCTCCACCGTAGATATTTACACAGAAAAGCTTTGAATAAACTATCATAATTCTTCTTGTTATTCATGAACCAATGACATTTGTATATCAAGATGAAAAACAAGAAGAAAATTCCAATAGTCTGCTAATGGTAAATCTGAAAAGCAATAAACAAGCTCCTGGTGACTTATGATAAAGTATGTTAAGTTCTATAAACAACCACAATCTGTTAATTTCAACTAGCACTTGGTTCCCCACTGCAGTTCTCATCACTCTATGACCCTATTGTAAATTATATAAAGAAAGTAAATATTTCACCAGGGCTTCTGAAAAGGACTAAAATTTGCTAGTTTAAGTTTTATCTAAGTTTTTATCATTCATACACTTTCAGAGAAAACAATGTGCTTCCAAAAAGGTAATCGAGAAGAAATTTAAAAAAAAAAAGAAGAGCATACTCAGAACATCAACAAACTGGCCAGAAATCTTATAAATCACTCTGAGAAAGGAAAGTTCTATTTACAAAGCAAAAGCTTGACATGACTTGAATAGACTTAAGAAACAAATATCTACATTTCTTCAAATATCAATCTTTGATAGAATTTTATTTAGATAACATTGACATATAACATTCGTTTCAGGTGTACAACACAATTTGATATTTGTATATACTGTAAAATGATCACTACAATAAATCTAGTTAACATCCATCATCATATATAGTTAGAAAATTTTTTGTTCTAGTGATAAAAACTTTCATGATTTACTCTCTTAGCAACTTTCAATATATAATAGAGTATTAACTGTAGTCACCATGCTGTACATTACATCCTGATCACTTCAGTTTATAGCTAAGTCTGTACTTTTTAAACCTCTTCACCCATTTCACCCACTTTCCAATATTCCACCCCCATCTCTGGCAACCACAACTTTGTACTCTGTGTCTACTAGCTCATTCTTTAAATTTTTTTGTCATATTTATTTTTAGGTTCCACATATAAATTAATCATATGGTACTGGTCTTTAACTTATTTCACTTAGCATAATGCCCTCAAGGTCCATCCATGTTGTCACAAATGGCGAGATTTCACTCTTTTATATGGCTCAGTAATATCCCACTGTATATATATCCCACATTTTCTTTTTCTTAAATATTTTTATTTATTTGACAGACAGAGATCACAAGTGGCAGAGAGGAGGAAGCAGGCTCCCTGCTGAGCAGAGAGCCCAATGCGGGGCTTGATCCCAGGACCCTGAGATCATGACCTGAGCCGAAGGCAGAGGCTTAACCCACTGAGCCACCCAGGCGCCCCATCCCACATTTTCTTTATCTATTCATATACCAAGGAACACTTGGGTTGCTTCCACATGTTGACTATTGTAAATAATGCTACAATATATATGGGGATGGGTATATCTTTTCAAGTTAGTGTTTTCATTTTCTTTAGATAAATATCCAGAGGTGGAATTGATAGATCATATAATATTTTTATTTTTTTTAATTTTACTTAATTTTATTTTTTTTCAGTGTTCCAAAATTCATTGTTTATGCACCACACCCAGTGCTCCATGCACTATGGGCCCTCCATAATACCCACCACCAGGCTCACCCAACCCCTCCAAAACCCTCAGTTTGTTTCTCAGAGTCCACAGTATCTCATGGTTAGTCTCCCCCTCCAATTTCCCCCAACTCACTTCTCCTCTCCATCTCCCAGTGTCTTCCATGTTATGCCTTATGCTCCACAAGTAAGTGAACCCATATGATAATTGCTCTCTCTGCTTGACTTATTTCACTCAGCATAATGTCTCCCAGTCCCGTCCATGTTGATACAAAAGTTGGGTATTCATCCTTTCTGATGGAGGCATAATACTCCATTGTATATACAAACCATATATTCTTTATCCATTCATCCGAGGAATCTAGAAAGATCTCCAGGTACTTGATTGTAAGACTGATGAATCATAAGTTTAGACAAGAGCTTTTGAGAGCAGCTAGGGGGAAGAGATTCCTTACGCACAGAGGAAGGTCCATCAGAATAACATCAGACCTGTCCACAGAAACCTGGCAAGCCAGAAAGGGCTGACAAGACATATTCAGGGCACTAAATAAAAAGAACATGCAGCCATGAATACTTTATACAGCAAGGTTGACATTCAAAATGCATGGAGAGATAAAGAGCTTCCAAGACTGGCAAAGTTTAAAAGAGTATGTAACCACCAAGATGCCACTACAAGAAATATTAAGGAGGATTCTATAAAAGAAGAAAGAACCCAAGAGTGTCACAGAGCAGAATTTACAGAGACAATCTATAGAAACAAGGACTTCACAGGCAACATGATGTCAATAAAAATGTGTATTTCAATAATCACTCTCAACGTGAATGGCCTAAATGTTCCATTAAAATGCCACAGGGTTGCAGATTGGATAAAATGACAGAACCCATCCATATGTTGTCTACAAGAGACCCATTTGGAACCCAAGGATACATCTAGACTGAAAGTGAAGGGATGGAGAAGCATCTTTCATATCAATGGGCCTCAAAAGAAAACTGGGATAGTGATTCTCCTATCAGATAAATTAGATTTTTAAACTAAAGACTGTAGACAGAGATAAAGAAGGACACTACATCATTCTTTTTTTTTCTTTAAGCTTTTTTATTTAAACATATAATGTAACCCCACCACCCTCTCCCAATCCCTCTCCCCCCTGCCCCCCTCAGTTTGTTTTATGACATTAAGAGTCTCTTTTGGTTTGTCTCCCTCCCGATCCCATCTTGTTTCATTTTTTCTTTTCCTACCACCTTAACCCCCACCCCCGTTGCATCTCCACTTCCTCATATCAGGGAGATCATGGAATACTATGCAGCCATCAAAAGAAATGAAATCTTACTATTTGCTATGACATGGATGGAACTAGAGCGTATTATGCTTAGCGAAATAAGTCAACTGGAGAAAGACACTACATCATTCTTAAAAGGTCTATCCACCAAGAAGATCTAACAACTATAAATATTTATGCCCCCAATACAGGAGCAGCCAACTACATTTGACAACTGTTAATCAAGATAAAGAGTCATATTGATATGAATACATTAATAGTAGGGGATCTTAACACGCCACTATCAGTAATAGACAGATCATCCAAGAAGAAAATCAATAAAGAAACAAAAGCATTGATTGACACATTGGACCAGATGGACCTCATAGATATATACAGAACATTCCACCCTAAAACAACAGAATACTCATTCCTCTTGAGCGCACATGGGATTTTCTTCAGAATATTTTTATTTTTCTGAGGACCCTCCATGCTATTTTTCATGGTGGCTGCATTAATTTACATTCTCACCAACAGTGCATAAGGGTTCCCATTTCTCCCCATCTTTGCCAACACTTGCTAAAACTTGTTTTGATAACAGCCATTTTAACAGGTGTGAAATGATACCTCATTGTGGTTTTGATTTGCATTTCCCTATTGATGAGTGATGTCAAGTATCTTTTCATATACCTGTTGACCATCAGTATGCATTCTTAGGAAAAATGTCTATTCAGTTGCTCTACCCATCTTTAATTAGATTCTTTATTTCATTTTAATGGTTGTATAAGTTCTCTGCATATTTTGGATATCAACCCCTTATCGGCATATGATTTGCAAATATTTTCTTACATTCAGTAGGTTGCGTTTTCACTTGGGAAATTCTCTGGCTGTGCAGATTAGTTTGGTGTAGTCTCACTTAATTATTATGCTTTTATTGCCTTTGTTTCTGGAGACACATCCAGAAAAACACTGCCAAGATCAATGTCAAGGAGATTACTGCCTGTTTTCTTCTAGGAGTTTTATGCTTTCAGGTCTTACATTTAAATCTTTAATACATCTTGAGTTAATTTTTGTGTATAGTATAAGATAGTAGTCTAGTTTCATTCTTTTGCCTGTGGCTGTAACTTTTCCCAACACTATTTACTAAAGCAACTTTACTTTCCCCATTGTATGTTCTTGCTTCATTATAAATTAATTGACTATATTTATGTGGGTTTATTTCTGGGCTCTCTATTCTATTGCATCAATCTGCATGTTTGTTTTAATGTAAATACCATATTGTTTTGATCACTATGGATAGCTATGTAATATAGTTTGAAATACTGTATTACCTCCAGCTTTGTTCTTCTTTCTCAAGCTTGCTTTGGCTATTCAGAATCTTTTGTGGTTCCATAAAATTTTAGGGTTGTTTGGTTTATTTCTCTGAAAAGTATCATTAGGATTTTGGTGAGGATTACAGTGAATTAGCATATTGCTTTGGGTAATATGGACATTTTAACAATATTAATTCTTCCAATCCATGAGCATAGAATATCTTCATATTTATTTGTCTCTTCAATCTCTTTTGTCAATGTCATAGTTTTCAGAGTATAGGTCTTTCATCTCCTCAGTTAAATTTATTCCTAAGTATTTTATTCATTTTGATTCAATTGTAAATAGGAGATTTCCCCTTAATTTCTCTGATAGTTGGTATTACATAGTATATAGAATGTATAGAAATGCAACAGATTTCTGAATGTTGATTATGTACTCAGTGATTTTCCTGAATTTATTTATTAGCTCTAATAGTTTTTGGTGGAGTCTTTAGGGTTTTTTATAAATATAAGTATAAAGTATAAATATACATGCACACATATATACATATATTTGTATGTAAATAGTGACAGTTTTTACTCTTTCCTTTGCAATTTTGATGCCTTTCACTTCTTTTTCTTGCCTAATTGCTCTGGCTAGGATTTCCAATGCTGTGTTGAATAAAAGTTGTAAAAGCTGGCATCCTTGTTTTGTTTCTAATCTTAAAGAAAGAACTTTTAGCTTTTCACAACTGAGTATGATGCTAGCTGTGGGCTTCTCATATATGACCTTTATAATGTTGCAATATACTCCCTCGACACTCACTTTGTTGAGAGTTTTTATCATAAATGGACGTTGAATTATGTCAAACACCATTTCTGCATCTATTGAAATGATCATAAGGTTTTTATCCTTTATTTTATTAATGTGATGTATCATATTGATTGATTTGTAGATGTACACCATCCGTGCATCTCTGGAATAAATTCCATTTGATTGTGGTATATGACCCTTTTAGTTGTTACATTGTTTAATTTGGTTTGCTAATATTTTGTTGAGGATTTTGGCATCTATGTTCATTAGGGATACTGGCCTGTAATTTTCTTTCTTTTTTTTTTCCTGTGGTGTCCTTGACGTTTTGGTATCAGTGTAATGTTGGCCGCATAAAATGAGTTCAAAAGTGTTCTCTCGTCTTCAGTGTTTTGGAAAAGTTTGAGAAGCATACATATTAAATCTTTAAATGTTTGGTAGAATTCACCAGTGAAGTTGTCTAGTTCTGGACTTTTGTTCCTTGGGAGGTTTTCTGGATTACTGATTCAGTCTGGATTGCTGTACTAGTAATCAGTCTATTCAGATTTTGTATTCCTTCATGATTCAATCTTGGAAGATTATATGTTTCTAGGAATCTATTCATTGCTTCTAAGCTCTCCAATTTGTTGGCATATAATTATTTATAATAGTCTTTTATGATCTTTTATATTTCTGTGGTGTCAGCTATAAATCCTTCCTTCATTTCTGATTTAATTTAATTTTTTATTTGAGACTTCTCTTGGTGAGTCTAGTTAAAGGTTTGTCAATTTTGCTTATCTTTTCAAAGAACCAGCTCTTAGTTTCACTGATCTTTTCTATTTTAAGTTGATAGCAACTTAAGTCTGAACACATTTGAAAACTACATTTTTATTCCCCCCTCATTTTATGTTTTTTTTTTTTTTGACAGACAGAGATCACAAGTAGGCAGAGAGGTAGACAGAGAGAGGGGGAAGCAGGCTCCCCACTGAGCAGAGAGCCCGATGCGGGGCTCGATCCCAGGACCCTGGGATCACGACCCGAGCCGAAGGCAGAGGCATTAACCCACTGAGCCACCCAGGCGCCCCTCATTTTATGTTTTTGATGTCACATTTTACATCTTCTCATTCTGTGCATCCCTTAGCTGATTATTGTACTTAGAGTTACTTTTACTTATTTTGTCTCTTAATTTTCATACTAGATTTATAAATGATTAATCCATTACTTTTACTAAATATTTACTTTTACCTTTGAGATTTATACATTCATATATTTTCTCATCACTAATGACACCTTTCTTTTCAACTTAAAGAAGTCCCTTTTTAATATTTCCTGTAAGGCCAGTTTAATGGTGATGAGCTCTTTTAGCTTTTGGTTGTTTGGAAAAATCTTTATCTCTCTGTCAACTTTGAATGACAACTATGCTGGGGAGGGTATTCTTGTTTGGAAGTTTCTTCCTTTTAGGATTTTGAATATACTGTTTATTCCTGTTTGGCCTACAAAATTTCTGCTGAAAAGTCTGCTTATAGTCTTATTGGGGTTCCCTTGTACCTAACAAGGGGTTTTCCTCTTGCTGCTTTTGAGATTCTCTCTTTAACTTTTGACAGTTTACTTATAATGTGTCTTACTGTTGATCTTTTTGGGTTCACCTTATTCAGGTCTCTGTGGTCTTTCTTGATCTGAATGTTTCCTTCCTCAGATTAGGGAGGTTTTCAGCCATTGCTTCTTTAAATAAATTCCCTTCTCCTTTATCCCTCTCTTCTCTTTCTGGGACCTCTTATAAAGCAAATGTTATTGAGATTTATGTTGTCTCATAGGTCCCTTAAGCTCTCTTTACTTTTTAAGTTTTTTTTTCCTTTTTGATGTTCTGTTTGGGTGAGTTTCATACTTGTCTTCTAGAGCACTTTCTTCTGCTTCATATAATCTCTTTTACAAAAGACTCTCATGTACTTTTTAATTAAGTTATTGTATTCTTCAGCAAAGCAGCTATTTCCTCCAGTCTTGAAGGAGTAGACTTGTGTAAAAGATACAACTTATCCATCAACTTTAGATCCAAGTTCCTTGTTGTCTCTCAAACCTCTGTAATTGTCTAAGCAGCCTAATTCATTCTTGATATGTCCCAGTTGTTGAGGGTGTGCCAAGACCTGCCAGTGTTCTAAAGGAGGGAATCACAGTTAGCACCTAGTTTCAGGCTGATTGGAAGCTAGATCCTCAGATAGCAATTTAAAGTATGCAATATATACGGTCCTGTGGTACCATAATAGTAAATCTTGCTGGCCTGCAAAGTAGATGGATCTGGAGGTGTTGAAAAAATCAGGGTTTCAGACAAATGTATCAAATCCTTTCTGGGAGGTACCAGCAAGCTGTAGCAAGGCTGAGGAAGAATGCAAAAATGGCATCCTCCAGCCTACATTCCCTGAGAGCACCCCTGTAGCCTCTAGATGTATGCCAAACTTTAAGTCTGCCCCTCAGGCTGAAGCCCCAAGACAAGTAAATAGGCCTTTTTTTCACAGACAGACTGGGGATCTGTTAGTGTAGTGCTGTGTAGTGCTCTGGGGGAGGGGGAGACAGGTGGTAGCATGCCAAGAACTGTCTCTCTAGTTGTTACAGTCCTATGGAATTCAGGAATAAAAGCTCCTGGCCACCAGAGCCAGATGATTAAGGAGTGACTCCAGTATGGACTGCATGCACCTGCTAGCTTTGTGGGGGCCACTGAAGAGCACAGAACTGGTATGTGGCTCTTTTGCAGGGCCACAGGAGAATCCAGGGCTTGTGCTTGCCTGCCATCTTTAGTGGGGCAATGGGAGAATGCAGGGCTGGCTACACTTGCCAGTACTATCAAGGTAAAGGGAGAGTACAAAAATGGTGCCTACCAACACTTACAACCACAAAGAGAGTTCCAACATACTCCTGCCTTGCTGGCAGATGCTTTAATATTAGCAAATGAATCTCCTCACATTGCTGCTTTTGCACTGGTTCCTGAGGTGGGTAAGTCTGCATGCAAGCCCTTTAAGAAATGCATCTCAGTTCCCCCACAGCCCTTTGGATATAAGCCCCTCTGGTTTTCAAAGCCAGATGTTTTGGAAAATGATCTCTCTGTTAACAGGTCCCAGGGGTTAGGGTGCTTGATGTGGAGCATGAACCCCTAACTCCTCAGGCAGGCAGTCTAGATTTGTAAGATCCCTTCTGATTGTGGATCACCTTAGTGGGGGTGGGGTTTTGGATGAGACCGCATCTCTGCCTCTGTTACCTGTTGATGTGGCTCTTTTATTATTTGTTGTGAAGGAAGTTGTTCAGTTAGTTTTCAGGTCTTTTTCAGAGAGAATTAATCATTCTGTAGCTACAAATCTGTAGCTACAGATTTGCTGTGTCCATGGGAATTGGTATATTCAGTATCTTCTTATGCCACCCTCTTGTAATGCCCCACCAATATCCTTGTTTTTAACAACTCACTAATTATAGAATTTTTTCTTATGCTTGACATCCTCCAATCATACTATTATGTCTCCTGAAACTTTAATTCTACTCTATAATATAGGCAGTCTCACTTTGCACAATAGTATGGAACTATTAAAATGAAGATATAAGCTAAAACCATGTAAAAATATCTTAATAATGAGAAAAATATGATGGTCCCATGACCTTTAAAAGTTTTTCCCACAACTTTAAAATCTCTCTTCATGTAAGTTATACATGTATAGAGGAAAGTCATATATTGCTAAGTTTGTTTTCACTAACTTCCTTGTCTGCATCTCTAAAGTCTCTCAATGGTGGCACTGTCAACATTCCTATGGTTGGCTATTTGTCTGTAACCCTATTTATATTAGCTTTAAATGTCACTTCCAGTGTTATCACTTCCCATTTTTGCTGCACTTTCATCTTTGTTGGTTAATTTTCTCTTTTGAGTATCCATATTTTTAAAATTCCACATTGGCTTATCAATGAGAGACAAAAAGGCAACAAAACTACATGCTTTGTTATTAGGGTATTAAGGGAATAACATTTCACAATGACTAATCACTGACAGAATTTGAAAGAAATGAAATAACCGTTCACTGAGGATGATACACAAGTTATGTATATTGTGATTTATGGATTGAAGAGCTAATAGACCATGGTAACTTAAGTTTGAACTATGTTGTTGTGGACTAATGTTATTTAACTAAATTGTGGTAACAAATTTGTGCATATCAGAACTGTGCAAAGTAAGATCTGAGCTATAAAATCTTATTTTTCTCAATGTGTCACCATTGTATGTTATTGTTTTATCATCTGTATGATATGATTGTGTTATCATTTGTATGATAAAACAATACCAACTGAAAGAAACAACAGACTATTTCAAATACAGGATTTCTTTGTTTTATCAACTCTGCAAGTATTTAAATTTAGTGTGGAATTTGCTTACTGAAATATACTTGAAGGGTGCATAGAGAAAGAAACCAAGTTAACCTCTTGCTTAAAGAGTTGAATATACTGTGGATATTTGCCAATTGAAACATTTTTTTCTGCTGACATTCATTATAAATTCAGATATGAGTTATGGAATTTAGTTCCATTATATAAATGTTAACATTTGCTCAGCCCAGAAAAAATATTTATGTAAACATTTAGAAAAAAATTAAATGGAATTTCAAATCAATGAGTAAAGAATGGAGTCTATAACAGATGGAATTGGGTTATCTGAATATTTATTTTGAAAACATGAAGTTACTTCCTCAACTCACACAACATAAAGAAGCTCATGGATTAAAGATGTGAATATAAAGAACAAAATCATACAAGTACTGGAAGAAAAGACATAGGTCTATTTTTATAATATTGTTAAAAAAAACAGAAGTTTGTATGACAATCAGAAAATTATGCTCCTGATCTTTCCCACCAACTATGCTTCCCCAAATCTCTCCTATCTCAGTATATAGCAACTCCATTCTCGCACTTGTTCAGGATAAAAACTTAGAGTCATCCTAATCTTTCCTCTCAGGGTTCATGATATCTCTCCTCTAATATTTCATAAAGCAATCTTTCTGGCTTGACCTGGAAAATAATATTCAGATTCTGATATAGCATTTCCACTGCTACCACCGTGATCCATACTATCAAGATCTCTGGTCTGTATTATTTAAATAGTGTCATAAGTGGTCTCACTGTTTTCATCCTTATTTCTCTATGATCTAGTTCCAAAATAGGAGCTATGATATATTTCCAAATTCAAGTGTAATCATGTTACTCCTTCCAGTCACTCACCATTTCACTCAGGAGTAAAATCCCTTATTGTGATCTATAAGGCTCTAGATAATCTATCTCCCATTACTAACCTGATCTCATCTCTTACTTTGTTTCACCTAATTGCTTAATCCACACTAGCCACCTTTATGTTCTTCAGACATGTCAGGTATGCTCTCCCACCTCACGGTGCTTAAATGACTCGTTTCCTCACTGCATGTCACTAGATCAATTGTGTTCAGAGCAGCTTTCTCTTACTACTTTATTTCAAAATATAACAATTATCAGCAATTCCTATCCACAAGCCTCACTTAACTTTTGCCATACCTTCTAACACTCTATAAACACTTTTATTTTATTGACTAGATGCAAGCTCTGCACAGGCAGTAAGTTTGTTTCATTCATTTTCTATCTCTAGCACCTAAAACAGTACCTGGCACATCACCTCACACACTTATTAGGTACACTTTGAATGAATGAATAAACAATATTTGCCTATGTAAAAATCTTGCATGCTACATGATAAGTGCACAATAAACAGGGTTATAAGACAAACAAATGGCTGGGAGAAAACAACAGATATAATAGACAATAGATGCATCTTTATGAAGTACTTCTATAAATTGATAGGATTACAGTGGATATGGTGCATAAACAATGAATCTTGGAACACTGAAAAAATAAAATAAAATTGAGAAAGGAAAAAATAAAAAAAATTTTAAATTTAAAAAACAAATAACCAAAATGTAAGGTCTGATCCTACTAAGTTTTAACTGAGTAAACTTAGGCAAATTATTCAAACTCTCTTAAAAAAATGGAAATACACAACCAAATCCCCTCCTAAAAATGAGGCAAGAGTATGAACAGACAATTTGTAGAGGAGATATAAGCATAGGAATTCTCATTTATGATTAGAAAAATTACATTTAAACAATGATACTCTACTTTTCACCCATTAGACTGACAAAATTTGAATGGTTAATAATATCCAATATTTGTAAAATGAGGACAAAATAGAAAATTTCTTACACTGATCAAGATAGTATGAAGCAGCAGAGATATTTAAGAGAGAAATTAGTAATTATCAATATTAAAAAGGTATATATATGAGAGGTTCCAGCAACTCTACTTAGAATTTATTCTATGGCAATATTAATATTAATATTAATAATCTTAAGATATGTATGTAAGATATGGGTATGAATCAGAGCAACATATGTTTGTAATCATGAAAATACAGAAACAACTTAGTGTTCATAATAGGTTAAACTATTTATGGTTAATCCATACACAAAATATTATATAATTATGCAAACAAATGAGGCATTGATTAATGGGCTGATAAAGAAAGTTTGCTAAGACTTCCTAAGTTATGATAGCTGGGTCCAGACCAGATATATAGTATGATTTTATATGTGTAAATAAAAATATAAGATGCCTACATTTGGTAGATTCAGCATCACTTCGTGAATTAGTAACTAAGGAAAAATGCTTCCATAGTTGTAGGATGCATTCCATTTTAAGATGCACCTCAATATCAGAAATTTTGCATATTAAAAAACCTGAGTCTTAAAATTGGTGAAATATCTAAAATATATTCATGTTTATATACACATAAAATATCTTCTGTGGACAACTACTAAAAGTGGTTACCTTAGGGAAGAACTATGAATTTAAGGTATGTAAATGTGTGGAGAGAAGACTTCTCATTTTACGTTGTTTCATACTGGTTGATTTTTAAAATCAAGTTTATTGGTTACTATTAATATAAAAACTTTAAAAGACAAAAACCTAGGGGTGCCTGGGTGGCTCAGTGGGTTAAGCCGCTGCCTTCGGCTCGGGTCATGATCTCAGGGTCCTGGGATCGAGTCCCGCATCGGGCTCTCTGCTCAGCAGGGGGCCTGCTTCCTCCCCTCTCTCTCTGCCTGCCTCTCTGCCTACTTGTGATCTCTCTCTGTCAAATAAATAAATAAAATCTTTAAAAAAAAAAAAAACCTAAATGAACTTCTCTTCTGACCTGGATATTTCACTTTTAGGAATCTATACAGCATAAATAATTATACATGTGTCCACAGATGTCTAAGAATATTCATTATGATATTAGTTACAAAAACAGAATGACATGCAACTATTAAAAATAATGTACAGTGTTGTGATGAGCACTGGGTGTTATACCCAACTAATGAACTGTTGAACACTACATCAAAAACTAACGATGTACTATATGCTGGCTAACTGAACATAATAAAAGAAGTACAGTGACAAAGAAAATTGTCTAAGATATAGTAAAAAAGAAAGATTAAAACATGTAAGTGATAAAGCAAATACAGAATAGTATGTATTCTATGACTATGCATATATAATACATGTAGAAAACCAAAAATTTTGTATATATACATAAAAATATGTATGGCAAGGGATTCAAATTTGCACACTATTATCAATGGATCTCTATAGGTAAGGGAATGGAATAAAGAAGATATGTTATTAAGGGGGTTTTCACTTTTACCCTTGATATGTCCGTATTATCATTTTTAATGTACTCATGTACTACTTGTAAAATTTAAATAGAAGAGAAAATATTCAGCATCATTTCAATAGACTTTACACTGTTAATCTGCAGTTAATATGCAGAAATTTCTCTTGATTATCTTACTATAACTTGATTGACTACGCAATCAAACTAAAATTTTTTGTATACTATTAAAAAGAAATTATCTTAAAACATTCAAATTTCATGAGTTAAATCATTGAGCAACAACAAAAAAGAGAGACAAAGCAAGAAACAGACTCTTAACTATAGAGAACAACCTGATGGTTACCAGAGGAAAGGTGGGTGGAGGGATGGGTTAAATAGGTGATGGGGCTCAAGGAGGGCACTTGCTGTGATGAGCAGCAGGTGGTATATGGAAGTACTGAATCACTAAATTGTACACCTGAAATAATATAACATTGTGTGTTAATTATACTGGAATTAACATTAATTTTTTTAAAGTAAAAAAATAAAAAGTACAGCTTAAAAGGAAAAAAACCACATTATTCAGTACATTCTTTTTTTTAAGATGTTATTTATTTATTTGACAGAGAGAGAGAGAGATCACAAGTAGGCAGAGAGGCAAGCAAAGAGAGAGGGGGAAGCAGGCTCCCCGCTGTGCAGAGAGCCTGATGCGGGGCTCAACCCCAGGACCCCGAGATCATGACCTGAGCCAAAGGCAGAGGCTTAACCGTCTAAGCCAGCCAGGTACCTCTATTCAGTACATTCTTATCTCAGTAGGAATTTTCATTAATTCCATGGAAGGTTAGTAACACCATTGTTTTCTTAATATTTCCTAGCTGTGTGGTCTGCCTGAATGATTAAACAGTATTATGAGACAAATGATTAACTAGGAGAAAATATTTGCTATATATATAATAGATAATGGATGAATCTTCACTAAAGAGTACTTCCACAAATCAGTAGGAATTATTACCTTTTTACATGGAATTAAGGAGCTACCAAATATTCATTGGTAAATATCATTAGATTCTAAGATATGTTCTAAATTTGATTGAGAAACACTACCAATGTGTTCACGCTGACTAGGTGCATGGAGGGACATGTAAAACTATTTTAAGTGCACTACCTCTCATATGACATTAGGAATACTACTGCATTTCATTAATTGCATGAGTTGCTTTGTCTATAAGTCTCTTCATACTAGTTAATAATAATATTAGGATATAGATCAACATTCCCCCAGTAAGATGGGAAAAGAAAACCAAAGTAGGCAGGAATAGACATTTGGTTTACCAAATTACACTCAGAGATTCAGATATAGGGAAAACAAAGAAATCAGAATGTTTTCCTCCACACACCTTTTTGGACTGGCTACAAACTTTAAAACATAACTCCTTACAACATAAGAGAAAGCAGGAAGAATGAATTTTCAGAATATACCATTTCAACTGTATATTTGTTTAATGAAGAATTAGGAATGAGCACAGTATTTTTTAAAAAATCGTATCTACTCAGGTATATGCCTAGAGTAGAATTACCTTTGGGCCAGGAAGACCAGGAAGACCAATGCCTGAAACACCAGGATCACCTTTTTCTCCTTTTGGTCCAGGTAATCCTGGAGAGCCAGGTTGCCCAGGAACTCCAGGAGGTCCAGGAGACCCTTTCACACCCTGAGGGCCTGTTGAAAATATGTAATATGCATTTTTTACAAAATATGCTTTATTCATAGCATATCTATGACACTTATGACTAAGGGAAAGGTTTTTTAAAAAGAACTCTGCAAATTCTGAATTATATAATAATCTTTTACAACTAGGATTATTTAAAGGCCTATTTTTCAAGGAAGTTTAAGAGAAAGGGGTACAGCGAGAGAAAATATACATATTTGTGCATCCTTCCTCTTAAGGTTCCTAAAACTCTGTCCCTTAAATTACATTTCAAATATTTGAGTGATGAGAGAACTCTAATCCACTGATTACTGGTCTGTTACTATCTCAGTTTGATTCTATCAACACCACTCTCTATTTTAATAACAAAGAGAATGAACCATCTGCCATTAATGGGATTAAATATTTGGGAGACTTTCATCACTCACCTGGAAAACCCATATCACCTATGCTTCCTTTAAGTCCAGGAGGTCCTGTAAGTCCTGGATTCCCAGGAAGACCAGGGTTACCTTTGGGACCTAGAAAAGTTAAATTGATTAAATTAAGACAAGTCAGCAATATTGAGGTTGCCTGATTTCTTGGAGTGGGTTGTAATTATAATGTAAGCCTGAGATTAGATGGATGAAATCTTAGTAAATGATTAAGTTCCACAGATCTAACTCAGCATAAAACAGGCAAGAGGTACCTAAGAAATTTCCTTAGGGACATATTACAATATAAACATAGTAACAGAGGTCTCCTAATACAAATCAGTTTTTAAAATGTGAAAATTTTACCAGGACACATTGTTTCTTGCCCTAAAACAATTCCAATCACCTGAAGTACTATTTGAATTATGTGCATACTACCATTACTGTATTTACCACAGATGAAATCAATACAATGAGTCTGCTTTTAAAAGATTGAGAAGTGGCTTTCCCACATATGTCTGATTATGTGAAAGTGGTAAATGGAAAGTGGTATCCTGTTTTGATATACTCCCAGTACATTAGGCCAGGGATAGATAAAGGTTGACAGAGAGGTACCAACTCCCAGCAGTCATGGCTGCTGTGTTCATACATTCTTCCTTGAGCTCAGGTGCCTGAGCTGTGGTGTCACCTAGGGATTTTCTAAGGACCACAATGTTGCCTTAAACATTTTTTCTTTTATTTTTTCTTTCATACTGACTTCCAACTTGGCGAAGAGAATGCAGAAGATGTGAAGGATAAAAAGGAACTTATATATCAAGGCAATGTAGTACAGAGTCTAGAGCAGAATAATTGATCTGAAGGACTCCTATGAGGATGGAGACCAGCTGCTCTTTATTCCTTTGGGGCCTAACTAAAAGAAAATGGCTCAAGAAGCAGGAAGAATTTTAATAGAAATAAGAAAAAAATCCATGTTGACTCTAAGGGTGATTAAAGCTGAAAAAGACTACCAAGGTATGTCGTGAATTTTTGTCCCTAGAAACTTTAAAAAATATAATCAGCAGCCATCTTTATATTGTTTAATGACTGACTTGTCTGAAGGCACTAACTGAAAAAAGGTAAAATTTTCAGCACCTGCCAGATAACTGCCTCATTGATACATGTTGCCGTGTATGTAAATAAGACACACCACCTTATTTGGATGTACTTCTCCTTCTGTATACATCCTCACTGCCCACAAAAAGAAGAAACTGAGCAAAGCAAAATATCCTACAAACCTTGTCAGTTGACATGTGGGCCAAATGGCAACATTTTTGCTAAAAAAGAGTCCACATCTCAGTAGCTACTCAAGCATATTGTCATGATCAGATCTAAAACATCATCACACATGATAAATACATAATTACTTTCCTAGGATTTATGATCAGCCATTCAATTGCTTCAGGTGGTCTGTCACCCTTACCTGATGGTCCTGGCAATCCAGGTTGTCCACTCAGTCCAGGTTGCCCTGGGTCTCCAGGCAAACCCTGGTAACCTTTTGGCCCTGGAACCCCAGGAATACCTTCCAAGGATAAGGATAAGGAAGACAAGTTAGGTTGATATCATTAATCCACTAAAAACAATTTGGAAAAGCAAGCAACCCAAATTCTGAACTATGAATGAACAGGAACCCATGATATTCAGCCAGAGTAGGAGCCAATAGCACTGGACACATTAAACTCCTCCACTTTTTATTTAGCTACGATTAAGAAACTCAAATCACTCAATAACTAAGTCATTTTCCTCTTTGGGCCTCAGTTTTTTACACTGTAAAATGAAGGAACTGGGGCAGATTATCTTTAGGCTATCTTTTAGATTCTACAACTATCTTTAATAATCTTATAATATAGATTACTGCTTTATTTTACAGAAGGCATAATTGAAAGAGAACACTTGTAAGGAATAATTCAAGAAAGATATCTCATTTTAACAATAATAAAAAATTAAGTGGCGAAATAAGTCAACTGGAGAAAGACAACTATCACATGATCTCCCTGATATGAGGAAGTGGAGATGCAACGGGGGTGGGAGTTAAGGTGGTAGGAAAAGTAAAAATGAAAGAAGATGGGATCGGGAGGGAGACAAACCAAAAGAGACTCTTAATGTCATAAAACAAACTGAGGGGGGTGGGGGGAAGAGGGGTTGGGAGAGGGTGGTGGGATTACATTATATGTTTAAATAAAGCTTAAAGTTAAAAAAAATTAAGTGGCTCTACCTCTTTTGTGATGACATACAAACTACAGTAATGTCTTAAACTCTTTTTTGAGGAAAAATCCCACCAAATCCTGCTCATAGGGAAACATAATATCTGTGTACATACATACACCCACACATACTCACATGCACACATGAGCTGACAAAAAGAGCCACAAACTTTACTGTAAGCTGCAAACAAACATAGCTAATTTTAAAGTTCCATGTTGTTTGAAAGGCTATTCTATATAGACTGGATTGTAAGCACTTTATTTATTAATTTGTGCTTACCTACATTTTTTTTTGAACATATAACATGATCCACTTTTATTTGGGAATCAAATAAATTAACATATAACATGTGTTAAAAGATGAACAAACAAAAAAATCTGGTTCAATTGTTATCAAACTCTGTATCTTGTGGATGCAATTTATTAACATTACCTACATTTTTGATGCCTTGTTATGTTATACTCTTATAAAAAGAAAAAAGAATTTTTTTAATTTAAAAAGTCAGTGTAATACTCCATATCTTATTTGTTTCTAATAAAATAACGATAGTAACACAGTTGCTCCCTAAACCTACTTTCAGCAACCTCTCCCATGGCTGAGCTGGCCCGGCTGTTCTTAGTCTAATTAATACTTGTTTATTCTGCCAAGGCAAAATAACAATGAACTGGATTTAAAAGCCAAGTATGTTATGTATAGCAAAACACGGCAGGGCAACAATGTACTACTCATCCCTATCCAGTCTCAAGGGAAAAAAATTAAGGGACCAGTAAATTTCCCAAACACTGAAATCAATTTTTCAAGTGATTCTGGCTATATATGCTTTTCTCTCAACCACATCTTATATTACTTTCTGGAAAGCCTGAAAGTGACTGCCTTAAGTCTATTTTAAGAGTTCATAGTTTGTGACAAATTAAACTACAAAGAAAACACTTAAATAAAAGTTGATCACTGAAACAATACAAGTCAGGTGAAAATTTTCATTATCAAAAATTTGATGTGTCTTTTGTTGGTGACTCCTACACTACAAATCACTTTTCGTGCTATTTAAAATGAAACTTGAGATATACCAGTAAATATATTCAAATAAATGTATTACTCACCTGGTAAGCCAGGGTCCCCTTTCTCTCCTTTTGAGCCCAGTAGATCTGGATCCACTGGTCCAGGAGGGCCTGGAAGGCCAGGCTCTCCTTTACCACCTTTTTCTCCTACAGGGCCAGGAGGTCCTGGCTGACCCCGCAAACCATCATCACCTAAAACCAACATGTGCAGGGAGGACACAACAGATTAGATTCGTTCTTCCAGGATTAATGCCTATAAAGATTATTCATATATTCTGTAATTTAGTAAGCTACTGACCATCCAAAACACTTATGCACTATGGTTATTGTCTGAGTAACTTGAACTCACAACACATTTTTACACTCAAATAAAACTCCCTCTACTTTCTGGGGTTCTTTGACAATAATAGAAACTGTAAAAAAAAAATCAAAATTCAATCCCTATATTTTGTTATTTTGAGCTAAGCATTTGCAACATTTCATGGTATCCAAACTGTGCATGCCACCAAATTGAAAATACAATGTACGTAAATGCCATGTCATATAAGTGATGAATCACTGAATTCTACTCCTGAAACCAATATTACACTCTACATTAACTAACTAGAATTTAAATAAAAGCTTTTAGAAAGTGCCATGTCACAAAGAAACAAAATAAAAGTAAGCATTGCTCATTTTAAAGCACTCAAAAATTATTCTATATTGACACAAAACGTTTAATTTTCTCTCTCATATGCATCTACCAGCCAATTCTGAATATTACCTTTGAGACCAGGAACACCACTTCTGCCAGGAATTCCCAAAGGTCCTGGTGGGCCTGGAGGTCCCATCATACCCATTTCACCTTTGGTACCTTTGAAGAATATCAAGTAATTAACTTTCACCCTCCCTTGACCTTGGAAAAATAAAAGATAACTTTTAATATGTCAACTGGAAGACTATGAGTGTTGGAAGGACGGCACTAAGTTTTACCCATTTTCAACTGTTGTAACTTTAGCGACTACTACTGCTGATATGAATGAATAAAAAGACTCTGGGGTACCTGGGTGGCTCAGTCAGTTAAGCACCTGACTGTTGATTTCAGCTCAGGTCATCTCAGGATGCTAAGATTGAGCCTAGAGTGGGCTCTGCACTGGGTGTGGAGCCTGCTTAAGATTCTCTCTCAGTTCCCTCTCCTTCTGCCCCTCCCCAATCCTGGGCTTACACTCTCTCTCTCTCTCAAAAAATAAAAATAAAAAGACTCACTGTGATAGCTAATCTCCAAAGATTGCCTCACAATGCACCACACTGCCCAGTATACAAAACCTTGTGTAGGCTTCTGTCCTTGAATATGGGCTGACTCTGTGCCTTGCCCTTGACTAAGTGACACTGTATGACTCCCAAGGCTAGATCATAAGAAGTCTTGCAGCCTTCACCTGGGACTCTTAGAACACTTGCTTTTGGTTTTGGGGATTCTTTCTTTTGGAAGCCAGCTGCCTCTAGAAAGAGAGCAACTACCCTGAATTTACCAGAATGTAAGGATCCCAAGCCATGTGAAGGAGCATTATGGATAAGGAGAGACCATATGAAGAGGCCAAGCAACACGCAGGTGTCAGAGAAGTGCCATCCTGGAAGTAGATCCTTCATCCCAACCACTTCAGTTGGTGCCATGTAGATCAGAGATAAATGACCCTACCAAATCACGACTTAACTCCTGACCCACAAAATCTTGAACAAAATAAAAAGGTTAAATTAAATCATTAAATTGTGGGATAATTTTTATATAGCAATAGGTAGCCAGAAATCTCAGTGAAAAAAAAATGTAATGAAAATAGCAAAGTGAGTCTCCTGCAAACACATTTAACACTTTTCCTTAAGGGACAGTGTTAATCCAGAAAAGTACAAGAGAATAATATATCAGAATCATATTTAATATGTTTTAGTTTCCTGAATCCCAAACCAGAGAAAACTTTAAATGAAGTACCTGGAAATCCAGAGGCACCTGCTTTTCCTGGAAGCCCTGGTGTTCCTGGGGGTCCCATAGGACCAGGTGCTCCAGGAATCCCTGGACCGCCTCTCTCTCCAGGGGGTCCTGGAACATCAAACCCAGGAGGCCCTGGGTCTCCCTTCTCTCCTGGTATTCCATGCAGGCCTAGTTAATACAACACCAATATTAACAAGTTTTAAAGTAGTTTTAAGAGCTGTATCTGATTATTTTTCTAGCAAACACATGATAGACTCCTGTGTGTAACAAACCTAATGGTGAATCAGAGATACTTTTGGTGTCATGCATATAAAATGACTTAACAATCAAACTTTAGGATTTCAAGCATATTCCTCTATGAAAGTGCTTCTCAAATTATTTCCAGTGAAAAACCAACGTTTTCTTAATTTCTGGTCCACCATGGAAAAATATTTTCATAAAACACAATAAAAATTACTAAAAAAAACCCTAAAATAAAAAGCCAATATCATACATGACTACCTTTTGGTTATTATACTAAAAAATACAATCACACTGTTAAATTACCATATAAGTTTCTAAATGCTTACTTTCAATTTCTTCTAATTCCAATGCAGACTGGTAACAAGCAGTTTGTGATTTGACATTTGTCCATTGACTGCTTTTGGATTTGCACGCACTAAGGTATTATGGATTATTGGAATATATTTCTTTAATCCATAAAAATGATCCATTTCTGAATAATCCCATTACATGGACATTTTCAACTTTATTTTTGTTTCAATTTACATGTTATCTTAACAATAAATTATACCATCAGTTTTTGTTGTTAAATTTTATTTCTCAGTATTCCAACCAGGATTTCACAGAAAAAAACATGACACTGCAAAAATATTTAACCTTAGTAAGTTTTGCAAGACTGAACTACTCCAAGAAAAAAGATGATTAAAAAAGATTATATATTCAGGGAAAAGAATTACTCTATCAATGTAAGACAAGTTTCCACTCTAATTCCTATCAGGTATGTGACTTAGTGAGTCACTTATTATTGTTGATCTACATCTGTTTAATGGGGATACAACTGACTGGAAGCTGAAGGCTAAGCCAGGTGACCATTCCAAAGTGTCCCTTCAACAATAAGACCTAATTTTATTGTTGAAGATGCGGAGGCAATTATTTTTATAATAGAGCAAGATGCTGGGATTTTAAGATCTGTTTGATGCCATATGCCAGCATGTCCTTAAATCAATAAAATTGACTTTGAAGATTAGAGAATTCCATTTAGTTAGCATGTCGTAATGGTTCCAATGCTGTCATTTCATTGAAAATACTACAGAAAGGGGATAGATATTTTACATTATTATATTTGTGACATATGATGAGATACCTAATAACAAACACTATTACAACTCTATCTGAATCACTGACTACTGTTATAGCCCAACTACATTTTGATAGCTGAGTTTTCAAGATAACTCATTTGTCCTTTGAAATATGCTCCACAAAGTAATGGGAAAAAAAACAGACTTAAACCTGTACAAATCTTGTTTGTTTTTCATGTTTAAAGCTTCACATTAAGATGCAGCTTTTGAGAAAGAACTACAGTACCTGGTAGACCTGAAGTTCAAGAGGCAGGAGTTACAGTTCAGCAGCAAGATGAACCACCCAAGCAGAAGCAAGTTGCAAAAAGATTGATTAGGTTAGGGAAAAAAACTAGGCATGTAAGATGGGAACAAAAAAGTCTACAAATAGAAGTTATTAGATACTGATTCACAACTACCATGTATTAGTAATAATGAGTAAAGAGCTTATTTTAGGCATTCATTCAGATGTTCATATAGCAATATTCTATAAATGAAATATATATATACATATGTATATGTATATATATATATAAAGAGACACAATAAAATATTGACATTCACAAAAAGTAATGCTTTTTGATGAAGATCAGCTTTACACTCTTGTCCCTGATACTTAGATTGCTTTCAATAATCCTTTTGGAACTTAAGCTCCTAAAGATGAGTTCGAATTTAAAGATTTTTAATTTTTTATACACATATAATGTATTTTTAGCCCCAGGGGTACAGGTCTGTGAATCGCCAGGTTTACACACTTCACAGCACTCACCACAGCACACACTTCCCACAATGTCCATATGCCCACCACACTCTACTGGCCCCCCTCCCCCCAGCAACCCTCAGTTTGTTCTGTGAGATTAAGAGTCTCTTTTGGTTTGTCTCCCTCCCGATCCCATCATGTTTCATTTATTCTTTTCCTACCCCCAACCCCCCCATGTTGCATCTCCACTTCCTCATATCAGGGAGATCATATGATAGTTGTCTTTCTCTGATTGACTTATTTCACTAAGCATAATGCCCTCTTTCCATCCATGTTGCAAATGGCAAGATTTCATTTCTTTTGATGGCTGCATAGTATTCCATTGTATATATATACCACTTCTTCTTTATCCATTCATCTGTTGATGGACATCTAGGTTCTTTCTATAGTTTGGCTATTGTGGACATTGCTGCTATAAACATTCGGGTGCACATGCCCCTTTGGATCACTACATTTGTATCTTTAGGGTAAATACCCAGTAGTGCAATTGCTGGGTCATAAGGTAGCTCTATTTTCAATTTTTTGAGGAACCTCCATGCTGTTTTCCAGAGTGGTTGCACCAGCTTGCATTCCCACCAACAGTGTAGGAGGGTTCCCCTTTCTCCACATCCTCGCCAGCATCTTACATTTCCTGACTTGTTAATTTTACCCATTCTGACTGTTGTGAGGTGGTATCTCATTGTGGTTTTGATTTGTATTTCCCTGATGCTGAGTGATGTGGAGCATTTTCTCATGTGTCTGTTGGCCATCTGGATGTCTTCTTTGCAGAAATGTCTGTTCATGTCCTCTGCCCATTTCTTGATTGGATTATTTGTTTTTTGGGTGTTGAGTTTGCTAAGCTCTTTATATATTTTGGATACTAGCCCTTTATCTGATATGTCATTTGCAAATATCTTCTCCTATTCTGTCAGTTGTCTTTTGGTTTTGTTAACTGTTTCCATTGCTACGCAAAAGCTTTTGATCTTGATGAAATCCCAATAGTTCATTTTTGTCCTTGCTTCCCTTGCCTTTGGCGATGTTCCTAGGAGGAAGTTGCTGCGGCTGAGGTGGAAGAGGTTGTTGCCTGTGTTCTCCTCAAGGATTTTGATGGATTTCTTTCTCACTTTGAGGTCCTTCATGCACTTCGAGTCTATTTTCATGTGTGGTGTCCAATTTCATTTTTCTGCATGTGGCTGTCCAATTTTCCCAATCTCATTTGTTGAAGAGGCTGTCTTTTTTCCATTGGACATTCTTTCCTGCTTTGTCGAAGATTAGTTGACCATAGTGTTGATGGTCTACTTCTGGGCTCTCTATTCTGTTCCATTGATCTATGTGTCTGTTTTTGTGCCAGTACCACACTGTCTTGATGATGACAGCTTTGTAATAGAGCTTGAAGTCTGGAATTGTGATGCCATCAACTTTGGCTTTCTTTTTAAATATTCCTTTGGCTATTTGAGGTCTTTTCTGGTTACATATAAATTTTAGAATTACTTGTTCCATTTCCTTGAAAAAAATGGATGGGATTTTGATAGGCATTGCATTAAATGTGTAGATAGCTTTAGGTAGCATAGACATTTTCACAGTATTTATTCTTCTAATCCATGAGCATGGAACATTTTTCCATTTCTTTGTGTCTTCCTCAATGTCTTTCATGAATACTTTATAGTTTTCTGAGTATATATTCTTTACCTCTTTGGTTAGGTGTATTCCTAGGTATCTTATGGTTTTGGGTGCAATTGTAAATGGGATTGACTCCTTAAATTCTCTTTCTTCTGTCTTATTGTTGGTGTAAAGCAATGCAACTGATTTCTGTGCATAGATTATATATCCTGACACTTTACTGAATTTTATATCCTGACACTTTACTGAATTTCTAGCAGTTTTGGAGTGGAGTATTTTGGGTTTTCCACATATAGTATCATATCATCTGCAAAGAGTGATAGTTTAACTACTTCTTTGCTGATTTGGATGCCTTTAATTTCTTTTTGTTGTCTGATTCCTGAGGCTAGGACTTCTAGTACTTTGTTGAATAGCAGTGGAGATAATGCACATCCCTGCCGTGTTCCTGACCTTAGCGGAAAAGCTTTCAGTTTTTCCCCATTGAGAATGATATTTGCAGTGGGTTTTCCATAGATGGCTTTGATAATATTGATGAATGTGCCCTCTATTCCTACACTTTAGAGTTTTGATCAAGAAGGGATATTGTACTTTGTCAAATGCTTTTTCAGCATCTATTGGGAGTATCCTATGGTTCCTGTTCTTTCTTTTATTAATGTATTGTATCTCATTGATTGATTTATGGATGTTGAACCAACCTTGCAGCCCTGGAATAAATCCCAATTGGTCATGGTGAATAATCCTTTTAATATACTGTTGGATCCTATTGGCTAGTATTTTGGTGAGAATTTTCGCATCTGTGTTCATCAAGGATATTGGTCTGTAATTCTCTGTTTTTATGGCATCCTTGTCTAGTTTTGGGATTAAGGTTTTGTTGGCCTCATAAAATGAGTTTGGAAGTTTTCCTTCCATTTCTATTTTTGGAACAGTTTCAGGAGAATAGAAATTAATTCTTCTTTAAATGTTTGGTAGAATTCCCCTTGGAAGCCATCAGGCCATGGGCTTCTGTTTGTTTGGAGATTTTTGATTACTATTTCAATCTCCTTACTGGTTATGGGTCTGATCAGGTTTTCTATTTCTTCCTGGTTCAGTTGCGGTAGTTTATATGTCTCTAGGAAAGCATCCATTTCTTCCAGATTGTCAAATTTGTTGGCATAGAGTTGCTCATAATATGTTCTTATGATTGTTTGTATTTTTTTGGTGTTGGTTGTGGTCTCTCCTCTTTCATTCATGATTTTATTTATTTGGGTCCTTTCTCTTTTCTTTTTGGTAAGTCTGTCCAGTGGTTTATCTATCTTATTAATTCTTTCAAAGAACCAGTTCCTAGTTTCGTGGATTTGTTCTATTGTTGTTGTTGTTGTTTTTTCGTTTCTATCTCATTGATTTCTGCTCTGATCTTTATTACTTCTCTTCTCCTGCTGGGTTTAGGCTTTCTTTGTTGTTCTTTCTCCAGCTCCTTTAGGTATAGGGTTAGGTTGTGTATTTGAAACCTTTTTTTGTTTCTTGAGAAAGGCTTGTATCGCTATATATTTTCCTCTCAGGGCTGCCTTTGCTGTGTCCCACAGGTTTTTAACCAGTGTGTTTTCATTTTCATTTGTTTCCATGATTTTTTTTTTCAATTCTTCTTTAATTTCCTGGCTGACACATTCATTCTTTAGAAGGATTCTCTTTAGTCTCCATGTATTTGGGTTCTTTCCAAATTTCCTCTTGTGATTGAGTTCTAGCTTCAGAGCATTGTGGTCTCAAAATATGCAGGGAATGATCCCAATATTTTTATACCTGTTGAGACCTGATTTGACCCAGGATGTGATCTATTCTGGAGAATGTTCCATGGGCACTATAGAAGAATGTGTATTCTGTTGGTTTGGGATGGAATGTTCTGTATATATCTGTGATGTCCATTTAGTTCAGTGTGTCATTTAAGGCCTTCATTTCCTTGTTGATCTTTTGCTTGGATGATCTGTCCATCTCATTGAGGGGAGTGTTAATGTCCCCTACTTTTATTGTATTATTGTCGATGTGCTTCTTTGATTTTGTTTTTAATTGGTTTATATAGTTGGCTGTTCCCATGTTAGGGGCATAGATATTTAAAATTGTTAGAGCTTCTTGTTGGAAAGACCCTCTGGGTATGATATAGTGTCCTTCCTCATCTCTTATTATAGTCTTTGGCTTAAAATCTAATTGATCTAATAGAAGGATTGCCACCCCAGCTTTCCTTTGATGTCCATTAGCATGGAAATTGTTTTCCATCCCCTCACTTTAAATCTGGAGGTGTCTTTGGGTCTAAAATGAGTTTCATGTAAGCAGCATATTGATGGGTTATGTTTTTTTTATCCATCCTGATACCCTGTGTCTTTTGATTGGGGCATTTAGCCCATTTATATTCAGGGTAATTATGGAGAGATATGAATTTAGTGCCATTGTATTGCCTATAAGGTGACTGTTACTGTATATTGTCTCTGTTCCTTTCTGATCTACTACTTTTAGGGTCTCTCTTTGCTTAGAGGACCCCTTTCAATATTTCCTGTAGAGCTGGTTTGGTGTTTGCAAATTCTTTCAGTTTTTGTTTGTCCTGGAAGCTTTTTGTCTCTCCTTCTATTTTCAATGATAACCTAGCTGAATATAGTATTCTTGGCTGCATGCTTTTCTCATTTAGTGTCTGAATATATAATGCAGGTCTTTCTGGCCTGCCAGGTCTCTGTGGATAAGTCTGTTGCCAATCTAATATTTTTACCATTGTATGTTACAGACTTCTTGTCCTGGGCTGCTTTCAGGATTTTCTCTTTGTCGCTAAGACTTGTCAGTTTTACTATTAGATCATGGGGTGTGGACCTATTCTTATTGATTTTGAGGGGGTTCTCTGCACCTCTTGGATTTTGATGTTCGTTCCCTTTGCCATATTAGGGAAATTCTCTACAATAATTCTCTCCAATATAACTTCTGCTCCCCTCTCTCTTTCTTCTTCTTCTGGAATCCCAATTATTCTAATGTTTCGTCTTATGGTGTCACTTCTCTCTCGAATTCTCCCATTGTGGTCCAGTATTTGTTTGTCTCTCTTTTGCTCAGCTTCTTTATTCTCTGTCATTTGGTTTTCTATATCACTAATTCTTTCTTCTGCCTCATTTATCCTAGCAGTAAGAGCCTCCATTTTTAACTGCACCTCATTAATAGCTTTTTTTATTTCAACTTGGTTAGATTTTAGTTTTATTTCCCCAGAAAGGGCTTTTATCTCTCTGGAGAGGGTTTTTCTAATACCTTCCATGCCTTTTTTGAGCCTGGCTAGAACCTCGAGAATTGTCATTCTGAACTCTAGATGTGACATATTACCAATGTTCGTATTGATTAGGTCCCTAGCCTCCGGTACTGCCTCTTCTTTTTTTTTGGTGGTGAGTTTTTCCACCTTGTCATTTTGTCTAGATAAAAATATATGAAGGAGCAAATAAAATATTAAAAGGGTGGCAAAGACCCCAGGAAAATGTGCTTTAACCAAATCCGAAGAGACCCCAAATCGTGGAGGGGGGGAGAAAGGAGATAAAAAGAAGTTCAGAAAAAAAAAATTAGAAAAAGAAAACAAATAAAGATAAATATAAAAAAGAATATATATATAGGAAAAGTAAAAATGAAAGAAGATGGGATCGGGAGGGAGACAAAAGAGACTCTTAATGTCATACCAATTGTCAAACCAAAAGAGACTCTTAATGTCATAAAACAAACTGAGGGGGGTGGGGGGAAGAGGGGTTGGGAGAGGGTGGTGGGGTTACATTATATGTTTAAATAAAGCTTAAATAAAGCTAAAAAAAAAGAATATATATATATGTATATATACATATATATATATATAATTAGACTGGTGACTAGAACAGGGTCACCCACTTAATTTTAATTTTGGGCATATTTTGGTCTCATAGAAGAAACTACCTCCCAAAATTTTAAAGAATGAAAAACATATATAAGGGTAAACACAATGAAAGGGTGGATTATGCCTATAAAGATGAAAAAAATTTTTTAATTTCTAAAAAAGGAGTTGATAAAGTAAGTTGGTTGGGAGAATAAAGATAAAGAAAGTGGAGAGAATCTGCTTGGGCTGGAGACTAGAGCAAGCCCAGAGCTAGATTTAGGGTATATTTTGATCTATTAGTAGAAGTTGTACCCCAAATTTTTTAGAAGAAAAAACCCTATGTGTATACAAAAAATAAAGTTAGATACAATGAAGGATAAAATATGACTATAATAGTGAAGATTCAAAAAGGATTATTTTTTTACGTAAGGTATTGTTAAGATAAACTAGCTAAAAAACGTTAAAAGGGGAAAGGGTGAAAGTTAAAAAAATTTAGCAGAAGAAAAAAAATTTTTTTTTAAATTAATTAACTGCAAGACTAAAGAATCATGGGGAGAAAACCATGAATTCCATGCTTTGCTTTCTCCTCCTCTGGAATTCTGCTGTTCTCTTTGGTAAGTGAACTTGGTCTTGGCTGGATTTCTTGCTGATCTTCTGGGGGAGGGGCCTGTTGTAATGATTCTCAAGTGTCTTTGCCCGAGGCAGAACTGCACCACCCTTACCAGAGGCCAGGCTAAGTAATCCGCTCAGGTTAACTTTCTGGAGCTTTTGTTCCCTGAACGCTTTCTGTAGAGTTCCAGAGGAGAGGAATGAAAATGGTGGCCTCCCAGTCTCCGGCCCGGAGGAGGTGAGAGCTCGGGATCCCATTCCTCAGTGCACCCTCAGAGAAAAGCGCTCAATCACTCCCATTTCCCTGGCCTCCGGCTGTGCTCTGAGCTCTCCCAGGCTGTGACCAAGAGTCTCTGTCTCTGGCACTCAGCTCCGCCTGGAATCTCTGAACCCCACAGATTCCTGAGCTCCCCCAGGGGGTGTCTCCCTGGATCTTGTGGTGACCTTACTCACAGAGCAGTGGCCTGTGCCATGCATTACAGTTCAAGGTAACCCCAAGTTGAGAGCTCACTTTTCGGCTCTGTCTCTGTAGTCGGCTTCCCCGCTCTAATACCTGCGAGCTCACTGACACTCAGACTCCGATCCTTCTGTGGCCCTGCGGGACCTGGGGCTTGGGGCCATGCTGACCCCATGTGGGGTTCACCCTGGTTTAGCCTCTGGAGCGATGTCCCTCAGTGGAGCAGACTTTTAAGAGTCCTGATTTTGTGCTCCGTTGTTCTGCCACTTGCCAGGAGCCGGCCCCTCCCCTGTGGTCTATCTTCCTGTTGCTTTGGATTCACTTCTCTGCTGGTCCTACCTTTCAGAAAGTGGTCTATTTTCTGTTTCTAGAATTGTTGCCCTTCTTCTCTTCCATCTCCTGTTGGATTTGTAGGTGTTCGCAATGGTTTGATAAGCTATCTAGCTGATCTCCTGGTACCTGATGTCGTCTCTGCCTGCTACTTCTCCGCCATCTTGACTCCTCCCCCTCGATAAGTTCAAATTTATAGCTAAATTTGATTTTATACTATAACAGCTCTGGTATGGAAAACTCAATAATTATTAGCAGATGAGTATGATTAAACAACCTGCATTACTAGCAAAAATTTTTTTCATTGTTATTTGTAGTAGTAACAGGTATTATGCTGTACTTCTCACAGCATAGATCTTTTCCATGAATACTGTCAGAAGTAGGCATCCTGTTAAGATCAAGAATGAAGACAGTCAACATAAATTCAAAATCTCTGCTGAATCTCCTTATATAATAACAGGAATTATATGGCTATATATAGAAATGGTAAGTATATTAGGGGTGTATAGATGCTCTACATTTATTGGTAGCCAAATGGGATCAGTTCGTGAAAAAAGGGGAAAATTCCAGAAACACATCGGTGAGAACTTTGTGTGCGTGTGTGTGCACATGCGCGCACACACACGCACACGCGCACACATACCCCCCAAGGGCTTGATAGCTGAAAAAAAGTTAGAAAACTTCATAGATGAAATGGGTTAGGACATCATCTATGAAATGACATGACTAATTCCTTGTTTCTTTGTTTCACATTAGTGGGGATGAGGTTGAACTGATTGCACTTTTTCCTGAGACTGGGCAAGCATTACAATACATTTGGCTCAGGTTAAAGTATGACCTGTGGACATGGAATTGAGTATATTTAACTGACCTCTTAGAGATTCACTAAAGCAGCAATCTTCTAGCTAACAGCCAGATCAAATAGCAAGAATCGACAATTTTCATTTCTGCCTGGATTAGTAGAGCATGAATGAAATGAAAAGCATTTTGCTTCTTATCCTTTGACATTTTTTTCTTTTATTTCCCTGCTGTCAAATGAGGACTTGATATTCAACAGTTCCTTAATTTATAAACATGCATTAAACTGTGTATCCTGCCTTGGAAAAGAGAATGACAAATAGTAAAGCTTGATTAAATTACAGTAGAAAACTGGAGCAAAAAAGCTTGAAAAGCATAATACAAACATTTTATACTGGAGAGATGATAATATAGAACAATTTGCATTATGTTTTCTATTGCAAAATGAAACACAACAAGTATATTGAACAAGCTTATTAAAAAAAAAACATTGGTAGTTAGAATTTCAGCCATGCAGTGCCAGTCAGGTGTATCAAGGTATTAGTAACAGTCTTGCTGATCACCCTTTCATTGAGATGTATGAACAGAAATTACAATGGTTTTGAAATAGGCTAAGATAAAATTCTGCTTTGGTGATATAAATAAATTTATATACAAAGTGAGTATATATGGCTAGTATTAAATATAAAATGTGATCTATCCTATAGTAAAAAAAAATGTGATTTGATAATGTCTATTAATAAGCATGCATTCAATACATTTTCATGCCAATCCCATGCCATATTAGTTAAGATTGTAAATTTTATGGCAAAATATATATTTACAGAAGAAAGAAATGAGGTTAAATTCAACACCATTACTTTTCCCCTGTCCATCCTATCTAGACTTTATAAATTAATATACCTATATATCCATCAGTTAAAAAGATAGAGAATGTCAGATGAATGAAATGTTTAGAGTATTAGCTAAATTTGAAAAAGCATAAAGTACAAATAAATGTATCCTTATTTTGTTCAGATTGGTGTTAACAGTAGTTTCTTTTCATTCCTTCTTAGCTGTGATTTAAGAATTCAAAATGCTTCCAAAACCTCATGCAATTTTGGGAAATAAAAGAAATGACAAAACATAACAGGAATGATAAATTCATTTTAGCCATCTTGGTGGAACAGCAAACCAGGACTATAATGACCAGACCTAAAAAAAATTTTTTTTCTCAAGATCCCTTTGCTATGCCAGTTGAACAGAATGGTTTTTTTTCATGAGCGCTGATGCAGCTACTTTTTGACAACCTGGTTCAAAGCAACACTGTAAGTTTTCTTATTTTTAAATCAATAGTGATATGTTAGGGGCCTTAAAAAAATAAAGAACAATGGGCCATAACACAATTTTTTTAAAAAGCACATAAGCAACAACGTTTACTTCCCAACCTTTTTATATTGTTACCTGGTGTTTCCAGATTTTTAGCATAATAGCTAACAACATATTTATTGTTATTTAAGGTCAGAAAATATATTTCTACTGTTTCAAAATCAATGTATGTACATCTGAACTGTGTGTTTAAGTCATCTGACATATTCAAGTAAATTAGGAATGATTAAGTTTTCCATATTTGTTTTAACCTTATGAATTATTACATTGCTTTGCAACAACACACTCGCCCAAGAGTGGCCCTTAGTGAGCATCACCAGATGGCTCAGAATCCACCAAACTCAACGAAGAAGTTCTCAGACAAATGTAGAAGAATCATCTGATTCTCGTTAGGTTACAAGCTGACTAAGCTTGTTTTGCATATCTTCTGCTTGTTTGTTTGCTTGTTTTTGTTTTGCATATTTGTATAAAAAAGTTTAGAGTGTTTATGAATTGTAAAGTGACTGCTGACTTAAGGGTAAAACAGGAGAAAATTCAACTTACTTGTTTTAGTAAAAAAAAAAAAAGAAATGAAAATGCCTAAAATATACTTTTGACATAATGTTTTTAAGTCTAGTTCTCATGTGCCAAGAAATGTTAAGAGGTTTCACAATGATGTCTATTAATTCTGTACAGCTACTCAGGCCTGAAATAATCAGCACTGGAAGTTCTTAGCTCTGTGATTCCAAGACTGTGACTGGCTCAATGATTGTATGCTGAGGCAACATACTGCAATTGTGAAATTGTATTATTTGTTAATAGATAAATTTTAAATGAACAGGGAGAGAAAGTATCTGAGATTAAGTTAGTTCTTTTTTTTATTAAATTAGCTCTTATATCATGATCTGTATTTTTTCAGTTTTCAAAATTATACAAAGAGACATGTTACCTCTCAAATCTGTTTTCTGGAAAACTGTTACATAGGTTGTAGTGTACTAATGAACTAGCCAACTTCTATATAATGAATGCTACAAAAATGCACATTTATTTACTCCAATCTTACCAGGTTGGCCTGCTGGTCCAGGAATCCCTGGTGGCCCTGGTGGTCCCTGAATACCTATTCCTGGAAGCCCAGGAGGTCCCATTGGCCCAGGTTGTCCATTTGGCCCAACATCACCTTTAAGAAATAAATATGGTTTAGATATTTTAAAAAATAGCTGAGTCACTAGTCATTAGGAACCACAATACTTATGTGAAAAGGCACATAAAATTAAGCAGGGATCTTGAAAAGCTATCTAATCACTGAGCAAGAAAAGTACCCAGAACAGATTCAGGAAATGCATGAAAAGTTATAGATGTATAACTTATGCTGAGCACTCAACTTCAGTATTTAAATCAACCTCACAAAATAGTACATAAGATTACAAACCACACATTTCATACACTTGCAAATCATCTTGGACAGTATCTCTCAGTTTAAAATATATTTTCAAAAAAAGGTAGATAACTTTTAACATCTTCCTATTTACTAACTTGGGCCCACGTCCTATAAACATGCTAAAGCCTCTCCTACCATCAGTAAAATGCCTTTTTGATCATAGAGACTTCACTGTCCCTCTATCTTCTATCTCTTATTTTAAAAATGTTTACATACACTAAAATTCTTTTTCTAATGTACTTTGATGAGTTTTGACAAATGTAGACAGTCATATAATCACCACCAAAATCAAGATATGTAAGATACGTATATAGTTTGATCAAACCAAAAGGCTTCTTGTACCTGGTTGTAGTCAACCCCTTTCCAGACACTAATTCCTTGTCAACTGCTTGATGTGTTTTATCCTACAGTTTTTCCTTTTCCAGAATGGCATATAAATGCAATTATACAGTATATAGCCTTTTGAGTATGTCTCCTTTCCCCTAACATAATGCATTCAGATTCATCCAAGTTGCTGTAACATGTATCAATAGTTTGTTACTTTTTATTGCTGGATAGTATTCCAGTATGCAAACATGTCATAATTTGTTCATCTATTCACCAGCTGAAGGACAAACGGACTATTTCCAATTCTTGGTGATTATGAACAAAACTGCTATTAACATCGATCTACAGGTTTTTGTGTGAAGTTTCATATTTTTCTTGGATAAGTAACTAGGGTCATGTGGTAAGGGTTTGTTTCTAAGAAATTTCCAAACTGTTTTTCTTTTTAAAGTCTTTATTCAAATTCCAGTTGGTTAACATACAGTGCACTATCAGTTTCAGGTGAGAATATAGTGATTCAACACTTCCATACAACATTTGGTTGAGCACTCCTTAATCCTAATCCCCTATTTCACCCATCCCCTCACACACCTGCCCTCCGGTAACCAGCAGTTTGTTCTCTATAGCTAAGAGTTTGTTTCTTGATTTGCCTCTCTTTTTAATCCCCACTATGTTCCTTCATTTTGTTTCTTAAATTCCACATATGAGTGAAATCATATGGTAGTTGTCTTTCTCTGACAGACATATTTTGCTTAGCATAATACTCTCTAACTCCATCTATGCCATTGCAAATGGCAAGATTTCATTCTTTTTGATGGTTGAGTAATATTCCATCATATATATATGCCCCTTATTTATCTATTCATCAGTCAATGGACACTTGGGCTGTTTCCATAATTTGGCTATTGTAGATGATGCTTCTATAAACATCAGGGTTCACTCTTGGATTCCAAGTATCTCTTGGAATTAGTTACTTTTATATTCTTTGGGTAAATACCTAGTATTGTAATTGCTGGATCATAAGGTGGTTCTATTATTAACCTTTTGAGGAACCTCCATACTGTTTTCCACAGTGGCTTCACCAGTTTGCATTCCCATTAATACCTCTGTGGTTCCCTTTCTCCACATCCTTACCAATACCTGTTGTTTCCTGTATTATTGATTTTTGCCATTCCAACAGGTGTAAAGGTGATAGGTCATTGTAGTTTTGATTTGTACTTCCCTGATGATGAGTGATGTTGAGGACTTTTTCATGTGCTTGTTGGCCATCTATATGTCTTCTTTGGGAAAAAAAATGTGTCTAATTCGTGTCTTCAGCCCATTTCTTAATTGGATCATTTATTTTGGGGGTGTTGAGTTATGTAAGTTCTTTATATATTTTGGATACTAACCTTTTATCAGATATGCCATTTGCAAACATTTTCTCCCAAACTTTTTTTCAAAGTGGCTCTACCATTTGAATACTAACTAGTAATATATGAGAGTTCTAGTTACTCTGCATCTTTAGCAGCACTTGGTATTGTCAGTTTTCCTTCTTTTTTGAAGCCTATTCTGACAGGATAAGACATGCTATCTCATAGTTTTGACTTACATTTCCTAGATGACTGATTATATTGAGAATCTTTATATGTACTTACTAGCTATTCAGGTATCTTCTCTGGTAAAGTATCTGTTCAGATCTTTTCCCCATATTTCCAAATTTAAATCTGATTGTTTCCTTCTTATCAACTTTTGAGAATTCTTTTTCTTTTTTTGAAGATTTTATTTATTTATTTATTTGAGAGAGAGAGTGAGAGATTGGGAGAGGGAAAGAGAGGGAGAAGCAGGCTCTCCACTGAGCAGGAACCTGATGTGGGGCTTTATCCCAGGACCCTGAGATCATGACCTGAGCCCAAGACAGACACTTAAATAACTAAGCCACCCAGGTGCCCCAAATTTTGGGAATTCTTTATGTATTCTGACTATAAGTTCTTTTTGCCAGACAAATGATACGAAAGTAAGTTTCATTTTAATGAAATCCAATTTATCAATTTTTAAATGTATTTTTGCTTTCGGGTTTTATATAACAACTCTGCCCAACCTACTATCACAAAGATTCTTCTATGCTTTCATTTAAAACAAGGGATAATTAAAGTACTACCCAGAGGCTAAATCTGGACTATAGGCATGTTTTTGAACAGCCTGTGAGCCAAGAATGGTTTCTATATTATTAAAGGTTGTTAAGAAGAGAAAAAAAAAGATTATATGACAGAAACCATAAGTGGGCCATAAAAACTAAAATATTTACTATTGGGGCCTTTATAGAACATGTTTGCCGGCCTCTGTTCCAAAAGCTTGTTTGTTTTATCATTTTAGGTTATACATTTAGGTCTATGATCCATTCTGAGTTAATTTCTGTACAAGGTGTGAAGCATGGCTTGAGGCTTGTTTTCTGTTTTATTTTACACACGGATGATCAACTAACTGGTTTAATACCATTTGTTGAAAAGACTTATTCTTCTATTGAAATTGCCTTTGCAACTTGGTCAAAAGTCAAATTGTATAGGTTTATTCTTGGGCTCCCTATTATGTTCCATTGATCTATATGTATCTATCATTTCATATATACCACACTATTTTTATCACTGTGGCTTTACATTATGTTTAGAAATTAAGTACTATGAATCCTCCAACTCTGTACACGTTCTCAGATTATTTTTGCTATTCTAGGTCCTTTCCCTTTCTAAATAAACTTTTGAATAAGAAAATACTGCAGAGTTTTGCTAGGGAACATGTTCAATCTAAGAATAAACCTGGAGAAAACAGTTATCTTAACAATACTGAGCCTTCCAACTTATGATCACAAAATATCTTCCCATTTGTTTGGATGTTTGATTTCTGCCATAAGGGTTTTATAGTTTTCCACATACAGACCCTGCACATATTTTGTTAGAACTATACCTAAGTACTTCATGTTATTTGATGCTATTTCAAATAATACTGTGTCTGTCTAATTTTCATTTCTAGTTGTTCACTGCTAACATATAGAAATACAATTTATTCTTGTATTTTTGCCTTGTATCCTATGACCCTACTAAATTCAATTCTTTGTTCTAGCTGTTCTTCTGTAGGTTTTCGATTTTCTATGTAGAAAATCAAGTCACCTATGCAGACAGTTTTATTTCTTCTTCTCCAATTTATATGCCTTTCATTTCTTTTTTTTTTTTTTTGTGGGGGGAGGTATTTTCTAATGAGTTTTTTTTTTATTTGAATATAGTTGACACACAATGTTATACAATGTTATATTAGTTTCAGGTATACAACACAGTGATTCAATTTCTCTATATGTTATGCTATGTTCACCAAAAGTGCAGATACCATCTGTCATCATATTATTTCTACTTCTTGCTTTATAGCATTTTGTTGTTTTATAAGACCTACAGTATGACAATGAAAAGCAGTGGTAAGAAAGGAAATCTTTGTGCTGTTTCATATATTCAGGGAAAAGCAGTCAGTCTTTCAACACTAAATATAATGGATCAACTTTTTTGTAAATGTTCTTTATCAAGCTAGGGAAGTTCCCTTTTATTCCTAATTTTGTGAGAGTACTTTTTCAGAATAAATGTTGAATTCTGCCAAATAATTTTCAGCATCTATTAAGATGTTAATAGTTTTTTTTTTCAGACTGTTGATAAAGCAAATTACACTGATTTTCAAATCAGCCTTGTAGTCTGAGGATAACCCTTGCTTGGTGTAGCATATAACCTCTTTCCTATATTATTGGATTTGATTTGCTAATATTTTATTGATACTTTATTTATATATGTCCCTGAGAGATATTGGCCTATAACTTTCTTTTGTTATAATGTCATTGCCTATTTTTTGTTTTGGCCTCATACAATTATTGGGAAACAATCTATCCACTTTTACTTTTGGAGAGAGATTGTGTGGAAATCTTGGTATGGCTTCTTTAACCATTTGTTTGAATTTACCAATGAGGCCATCTGGCTCTGTAGTTTTGTTGTTGCTGTTGGTGGTGGTTTTTTTTTTTTTTTGGTAGGATTTTAACTACATACCAAATTTCTTTAATAAATATTGGATTATCTATTTCTTCTTCCATGAGCTTCAGTAGTTTGTATCTTTTTAGAAACTCATTCATTTCATCTAAGCTGTCAAATTTACAGGCATACAGCTGTTTGCATACTCCCCTGTTATTCTTTTAATGTCTGTAGGATTTGTAATGATGGTCCCCCCTTTCATTACTAATAACAGTAACATAGGTCTCTTCCCTTTTCTTGGCTGGCCTGGCTAGAGGTAGTTATTTCATCAATCTTTTCAAAGAACTTCATTTGGTATCATAAAATGTTTCCATTGTTCCTCAGTTTTCAGTTTCATTGATATCTACTCTTATTGTTATTTTCCTCTATCGTCTGATTGTCTTTTTTTTACTTTAAAATATGCAAAATTTTTTATTTTATTTTTTTCTTTAAGCTTTTTTATTTAAACATATAATGTAACCCCACCACCCTCTCCCAACCCCTCTTCCCCCCGCCCCCCTCAGTTTGTTTTATGACATTAAGAGTCTCTTTTTGTTTGTCTCCCTCCCGATCCCATCTTGTTTCATTTTTTCTTTTCCTACCACCTTAACCCCCACCCCCATTGCATCTCCGCTTCCTCATATCAGGGAGATCATGTGATAGTTGTCTTTCTCCAGTTGACTTATTTCGCTAAGCATAACACACTCTAGTTCCATCCATGTCGTCGCAAATGGTAAGATTTCATTTCTTTTGATGGCTGCATAGTATTCCACTGTATACATATACCACTTCTTCTTTATCCATTCATCTGTTGATGGACGTCTAGGTTCTTTCCATAACTTGGCTATTGTGGACATTGCTGCTATAAACATTCGGGTACACGTGCCCCTTCGGATCACTACGTTTGTATCTTTAGGGTAAATACCCAGTAGTGCAATTGCTGGGTCATAAGGTAGCTCTATTTTCAATTTTTTGAGGAACCTTTTTGCCGTTTCCCAGAGTGGTTGCACCAGCTTGCATTCCCACCAACAGTGTAGGAGGGTTCCCCTTTCTCCACATCCTCGCCAGCATCTGTCATTTCCTGACTTGTTCATTTTAGCCATTCTGACTGGTGTGAGGTGGTATCTCATTGTGGTTTTGATTTGTATTTCCCTGATGCCCAGTGATGTGGAGCACTTTTCCATGTGTCTGTTGGCCATCTGGATGTCTTCTTTGCAGAAATGTCTGTTCATGTCCTCTGCCCATTTCTTGATTGGATTATTTGTTTTTTGGGTGTTGAGTTTGCTAAGCTCTTTATAGATTTTGGATACTAGCCCTTTATCTGATATGTCGTTTGCAAATATCTTCTCCCATTCTGTCAGTTGTCTTTTGGTTTTGTTGACTGTTGCCTTTACTGTGCAAAAGCTTTTGATCTTGATGTAATCCCAATAGTTCATTTTTTCCCTTGCTTCCCTTGCCTTTGGCATTGTTCCTAGGAAGAAGTTACTGCGGCTGAGGTCGAAGAGGTTGCTGCCTGTGTTCGCCTCAAGGACTTTGATGCATTCATTTCTCACATTGAGTTCCTTCATCCATTTTGAGTCTATTTTCGTGTGTGGTGTAAGGAAATGGTCCAATTTCATTTTTCTGCATGTGGCTGTCCAATTTTCCCAACACCATTTGTTGAAGAGGCTGTCTTTTTTCCATTGGATATTCTTTCCTGCTTTGTCGAAGATTAGTTGACCATAGAGTTGAGGGTCTATTTCTGGGCTCTCTATTCTGTTCCATTGATCTATGTGTCTGTTTCTGTGCCAGTACCATACTGTCTTGATAATGACAGCTTTGTAGTAGAGCTTGATGTCTGGAATTGTGATGCCACCAACATTGGCTTTCTTTTTCAATATTCCTTTGGCTATTCGAGGTCTTTTCTGGTTCCATATAAATTTTAGGATTATTTGTTCCATTTCTTTGAAAAAATTGGATGGGATTTTCATAGGCATTGCATTAAATGTGTAGATAGCTTTAGGTAGCATAGACATTTTCACAGTATTTATTCTTCTAATCCATGAGCATGGAACATTTTTCGATTTCTTTGTGTCTTCCTCAATTTCTTTCATGAGTACTTTATAGTTCTCTGAGTATAGATTCTTTGCCTCTTTGGTTAGGTTTATTCCTAGGTATCTTATGGTTTTGGGTGTAATTGTAAATGGGATTGACTCCTTAATTTCTCTTTCTTCTGTCTTGTTGTTGGTGTAAAGAAATGCAACTGATTTCTGTGCATTGATTTTATATCCTGACACTTTACTGAATTCCTGTACAAGCCCTAGCAGTTTTGGAGTGGAGCCTTTTGGGTTTTCCACATATAGTATCATATCATCTGCAAGGAGCGATAGTTTGACTTCTTCTTTGCCAATTTGGATGCCTTTAATTTCTTTTTGTTGTCTGATTGCTGAGGCTAGGACTTCTAGTACTATGTTGAATAGTAGTGGTGATAACGGATATCCCTGCCGTGTTCCTGACCTTAACGAAAAAGCTCTGTTTTTCTCCATTGAGAATGATACTTGCAGTGGGTTTTTCATAGATGGCTTTGATAATATTGAGGTATGTGCCTTCTATCCCTACACTTTGAAGAGTTTTGATTAGGAAGGGATGTTGTACTTTGTCAAATGCTTTTTCAGCATCTATTGAGAGTATCATATGGTTCTTGTTCTTTCTTTTGTTAATGTATTGTAACACATTGATTGATTTGCGGACGTTGAACCAACCCTGCTGCCCTGGAATAATTCCCACTTGGTCATGGTGAATAATCCTCTTAATGTACTGTTGGATCCTACTGGCCAGTATTTTGGTGAGAATTTTCGCATCTGTGTTCATCAAGGATATTGGTCTGTAATTCTCTTTTTTGATGGGATCCTTGTCTGGTATGGGGATCAAGGTGATGCTGGCCTCATAAAATGAGTTTGGAAGTTTTCCTCCCATTTCTATTTTTTGGAACAGTTTCAGGAGAATAGGAATTAATTCTTCTTTAGATGTTTGGTAGAATTCCCCTGGGAAGCCATCTGGCCCTGGGCTTTTGTTTGTTTGGAGATTTTTGATGACTGTTTCAATCTCCTTACTGGTTATGGGCCTCCTCAGGTTTTCTATTTCTTCCTGGTTCAGTTTTGGCAGTTTATATGTCTCTAGGAAAGCATCCATTTCTTCCAGATTGTCAAATTTGTTGGCATAGAGTTGCTCATAATATGTTTTTATGATTGTTTGTATTTCTTTGGTGTTGGTTGTGATCTCTCCTCTTTCATTCATGATTTTATTTATTTGGGTCCTTTCTCTTTTCTTTTTGATAAGTCTGTCCAGTGGTTTATCTATCTTATTAATTCTTTCAAAGAACCAGCTCCTAGTTTCATTGATTTGTTCTATTGTTTTTTTTGGTTTCAATTTCATTGATTTCTGCTTTGATGTTTACTATTTCTCTTCTCCTGCTGGGTTTAGGCTTTCTTTGTTGTTCTTTCTCCAGCTCCTTTAGGTGTAGGATTAGGTTGTGTGTTTGAGACCTTTCCTGTTTCTTGAGATAGGCTTGTATCGCTATATATTTTCCTCTCAGGACTGCCTTTGCTGTGTCCCACAGATTTTGGACCGTTGTGTTTTCATTATCATTTGTTTCCATGGTTTTTTCAATTCTTCTTTAATTTCCTGGTTGACCCATTCATTCTTTAGAAGGATGCTGTTGAGTCTCCATGTATTTGTGCTCTTTCCAAATTTCCTCTTGTGATTGAGTTCTAGCTTCAGAGCATTGTGGTCTGAAAATATGCAGGGAATGATCCCAATCTTTTGATACTGGTTGAGACCTGATTTATGACCCAGGATGTGACCTATTCTGGAGAATGTTCCATGGGCACTAGAGAAGAATGTGTATTCTGTTGCTTTGGGATGGAATGTTCTGAATATATCTGTGATGTCCATCTGCTCCAGTGTGTCATTTAAGA
>ML097872.1:0-37014 GCA_003697995.1 Taxidea taxus jeffersonii
TCTCCCATCTTTTTCTCCTGCCAGTGTTTCTGTGTATTTGTTTTTGTCCTGGTAGTATATAAGTTGTATACCTGGGGTTTTTTTGACCATGTTCTTTTGTTGTTTTCTGTGTATATAGTCATAAAAGTAGATGACAAGAGAATATATATTTTACTATATACATATATGTGTGTACATATGTATATGTACATGTATATGAACATATATGTATATTCATATATGTATATATACATATACATTTATATATATTTTACTATATGCATATATGTATATAGTAAAATATATATATTCTCTTGTCATCTACTTTTATCAGTCTTTTTGTTTATCTGTTTTTGTTTGTATACTTCATAAATCTTACCCTGTGGCCCATATGAGCTGGGCCTTCCCTTACTTTATCTTTTCTTTTTTTTTTCTGTCTCTCTCTCTTTCTCTCTTTTTTACCTTTCTTTTTTCTTTTGTTTGGGAGGGGACTTTTGATTGATCAGAAGTGTTCCAGGTTGCACCTTGCCTGCACCACATTCGATACATTCACCTACATCTGTTCAACCATCTCTCACCAAAATGACCAGGAGGAGGAATGTCCAACAGAAGAAAAATTCAGAGGCTGGGCCTTCTGCAACAGAACTAATGGCTTTGGACATAGACAATCTGTCAGAAAGAGAATTCAGGCTAACAATTATCCAGGCGATAGCTAGTTTGGAGAAAGCCATGGATGACAAAATAGAATTGATTAGGGCAGAAGTGAAAGCCATTAGGGATGATGTTCACAATGTTCTCAATGAGTTCCAATCTAATTGAAATTCTCTAAAAGCTAGGGTAACTGAGACAGAAGATAGAATTAGTGATCTAGAGGACAAACATATAGAAAGAAAGGATCAGGAGGAAGACTGGAAAAAACAGCTTAGAAACCACGAAAACAGAATTTGTGAAATAAATGATGCCATAAAACGTTCCAACATCAGAATTATTGGAATCACTGGGCGGGGGGGAGAAAGAAAGAAGACTAGAAGATATGGTTGAACAAATTCTCCAAGAAAATTTTCCCAGTATGGCGATTGGGACCGGTGTTCATGTACTAGAGATAGAATGGTCTCCCCACAAGATTATAGAATCTAGAAAGACCTCAAGACACCTAATAGTGAAAATGATGAATTATAATTGTAGACGGGACCTCTTGAAAGTAGCTGGGACAGAGATGTTCCTTATGTACAGAGGAAAGCCCATCAGGATAACGTCAGACCTGTCCACAGAAACCTGGCAAGCCAGAAAGGGCTGGGGAGACATATTCAGCACACTAAATGAGAACATGCAGCCAAGAATACTTTATCCTGCAAGACACATTCAAAATGGATGGAGAGATAAAGAGTTTCCAAGACCAGCAAGGTTTAAAAGAGTATGCAACCAACAATCCAACACTGTAGGAAATATTAAGAGGGGCTTTATAAAAGGGGAAAAATCCCAAGAATATCATTGAACAGAAATATATGGAGTCAATCTACAGAAAGGAAGACTTCAAAGGTAAGACGATGTCAATAAAATCATATCTCTCAATAACCACTATCAATGTGAATGGCCTAAATGCGCCCATAAAATGACACAGGGTTGCCGATTGGATAAAATGACAGGACCCATCCATATGTTGTCTACAAAAACCCATTTCCAACCCATCTCCATTCCTTCACCTTCAGTCTGGGTGTATCCTTCTGTTTCATGCCGATGGGCCTCAAAAGAAGACCGGGGTAGCAATTCTCATATCAGATAAATTAGATTTTATACTAAAGCCTGTAGTCAGAGATACAAAAGGACTCTACATAATTCTTAAAGGGACTAACCACCAAGAAGATCTAACAATTGTAAATATTTATGCCCCCAATATGGGAGCAGCTAATTACACAAGAAAACTGTTAATCAAGATAAAGAGTCATACTAACATGAATACATTAAGAAGAGGGGATCTTAATATACCACTCTCAGTAATAGACAGATCATCCAAGCAGAAAATCAGTAAAGAAGCAAGAGCATTGAATGAAACATTGGACCATATGAACCTCATAGATGTATACAGAACATTGTACCCTAAAACAACAGAATGCTCATTCTTCTCAATGCACATGGAACCTTCTCCAGAATAGACCACATACTGTGTCACAAATCAGGGCTTAACTGACACCAAAAGATTGTAATTACTCCTTGCATATTCTCAGATCACAATGCTTTGAAACTGGAGCTCAATCACTAGGAAAAATTTGCAGGGACTCAAACACCTGGAAGCTAAAGACCACCTTGCAAAGAATGCTTGGATCAACCAGGAGATCAAAGAAGAACTTAAACATTTTATGGAAACCAATGAGAATGAAGACACTTTGGCCCTAAACCTATGGGATACAGGAAAAGCTGTCCTAAGGAGGAAATACGTAGCCATCCAAGCCTCCCTCAAAAAATTAAAAAATCCAGAATACACCAGCTGTCTCTACACCTTAAATAACTGGAGAATCAACAACAAATTAAGCCAACTCCACACACAAGAAGGGAAATCATCAAGATTAGAGCAGAGACCAATAAGATAGAAACTAGAGATACATTAGAATGCATCACTGAAACTAGAAGCTGGTTTTTTGAATGAATCAATAAGATCAATAAACCATTGGCCACTCTAATCCAAAAGAAAAGAGAGAAGGCCCAAATTCATAAAATTATAAATGAAAAGGGAGAGATCACAACTAACATCAAGGAAATAGATACAATCATCAGAAAGTATTATCAACAGTCATATGCCAGTAAGTTAAGCAACCTGGATGAAATGGATACATTCATGGAAAACTATAAACTTCCAAAATTGAACCAGGAAGAAATTGACAACCTGAATAGATGGATATCTAGTAATGAGGTTGAAGCAGTGATCAAAAACCTCCCCCCAAAACAAGAGCCCAGGATCTGATGGATTCCCTGGGGAATTATGCCAAACCTTCAAAGAAGAAATAACATCTATTCTCCTGAAGCTGTTTCAAAAAATTGAAACTGAAGGAAAACTTCCAGACTCTTTTTATGAAACCAGCATTACCCTGATTCCCAAACCAGGCAAAAGAACCCGCCAAAAAGGAGAATTTCAGACCAATATCCCTGATGAATATGGATGCTAAGAATCTCAACAAGATGCTAGCAAATAGGATCCAACAGCACATTAAAAAAATTATCGACCATGACCAGGTGGGATTCATCCCTGGGTTACAAGGATGGTTTGGCATTGACAAATCAATCAATGTGATAGAACAATCAATAAGAGAAGAGAGAAGAACCACATGGTCCTCTCAATTGATGCAGAAAAAGCATTTGACAAAATCCAGCATCCGTTCCTGATTAAAACGCTTCAAAGTATAGGGATAGAGGGAACATTCCCGAGCTTCATAAAATCTATCTATGAAAAACCCACAGCAAATATCATCTTCAATGGGAAAAAGCTCACAGCCTTCCCGTTGAGATCAGGAACACGAGAAGGATGCCCACTCTAACCACTCTTGTTCAACATAGTATTAGAAGTCCTAGATAGAGCAATCAGACAACAAAGAGGAAAAAAAAAAAAAAAGGTATCCAAATTGGCAATGAAGAAGTCAAACTCTCTCTCTTCGCAGATGACATGATACTTTATATGGAAAACCCAAAAGACTCCACCCCCAAACTACTAGAACTCATACAGCAATTCAGTAATGCGGCAGGTTTCAAAGTCAATGTACAGAAATCAGTTGCTTTCTTAAACACTAACAATGAACACACAGAAAGGTAAATTAAAGAATCAATTCCATTTACTATAGCACCAAGAACCATAAGGTACCTGGGAATAAACCTAACCAAAGAAATAAAGGATCTGTACTCGAGGAACTACAGAACACTCATGAAAGAAATTGAAAAAGACACAAAAAGATGGAAGACCATTCCATGCTCTAGGATCGGAAGAATAAACATTGTTAAAATGTCTATACTGCCTAGAGCAATGTATACTTTTAATGACATTCCATTAAAAATTCCACGCATATTTTTCAGAGCTGGAGCAAATAATCCTAAAATGTTTATGGAATCAGAATAGATCCCGAATTGCTAAGGAAATGCTGAAAAAGAAAAAACTGGCGACATCACGTTACCCGATTTCAAGCTTTACTACAAAGCTGTGATCACCAAGACAGCATGGTATTGGCATAAAAATGGACACATAGGCCAGTGGAACAGAGTAGAGAGCCCAGATATAGACCCTCAAGTCTATGGTCAAATAATCTTTAACAAAGGAGGAAAAAATAAACAGTGGAAGAAGGACAGTCTCTTCAATAAATTGTGCTAAGAATATTGGAGAGCTATGTGTAGAAGAATGAACCTCGACCATTCTCTTACACCTTACACAAAGATAAACTCGAAATGGATAAAGGACCTCAACATGAGACAGGGATCCATCAGCATCCTAGAGGAGAACATAGGCAGCAACCTCTTCGATATCAGCCACAGCAACTTCTTTCAAGATATGCCTCCAAAGGCAAAGGAAACAAAAGCAAAAATGAACTTTTGGGACTTAAGAAAGATCAAAAGCTTCTGTGCATCAAAGGAAATAGTCAACAAAACAAAGAGGCAACCTAAGGAATGGGAGAATGCATTTGCAAATTACAGTTTAGACCAGAGGCTGATATCCAGAATCTACAATGAACTTCTCAATCTCAACACACACAATACAGATAATCATGTCAAAAAATGGGCAGAAGACATGAACAGACATTTCTCCAATGAAGACATACAAATGGCTAACAGACACATGAAAAAATGTTCATCATCACTGGCCATCAGGGAGATTCAAATCAAAATCACATTGAGATACCACCTTACACCAGTTAGAATGGTCAAAATTAGCAAGACAGGAAACAACGTGTGTTGGAGAGGATGTGGAGAAAGGGGAACCCTCTTACACTGTTGGTGGGAATGCAAGTTGGTGCAACCATTTTGGAAAACAGTGTGGATATTCCTTAAGAAATTAAAAATAGAACTTCCCTATGACCCTGCAATAGACTACTGGGTATTTACCCCAGAGATACAGGTGTAGTGAAAAGAAGGGTCATTTGTACCCCAATGTTCATAGCAGCAATGGCCATGGTTGACAAACTGTGGAAAGAAACAAGATGACCTTCAACGGACAAATGGATAAGGAAGATGTGGTCCATATACACTATGAAGTATTATGCCTCCATCAGAAAGAATGAATACCCAACTTATGTATCAACATGGACTGGACTGGAAGAGATTATGCTGAGTGAAATAAGTCAAGCAGAGAGAGTCAATTATCATAGGGTTTCACTTATTTGTGGAGCATAACAAATAACACAGAGGACATGGGGAGATGGAAAGGAGAAGGGAGTTGATGTAAATTGGAAGGGGAGTTGAACCATGAGAGACTATGGACTCTGAAAAACATTCTGAGTGTTTTGAAGGGGCGGTGGGTGGGAGGTTGTGGGAGCCAGGTGGTGGGTTTTATGGAGAGCAAGTATTGCATGGAGCCCTGAGTGTGGTTCATAAACAATGAATTCTGTTATACTGAAAATAAATTAAATAAATAAGTTTTTTAAATGAGTTTCTGTACACAGCATATGGATGGTGGGTCTTGTCTTTTTATCCAAAATGCAACCCTGTTCCTTTTCATGGGAGCATTTAGGCTATTTAAATTGAGAGGGGCAATTGAGAGATTTTATTTTAATGCCATCATGTTGCTTGTGAAGTCCCTGTTTTTATACACTGTCTCTGTAAATTTTTGGTCTATATTGGTCTTGGGGTTTTTCTTCTTTTATAGAAACTCCTTATTATTTCTTGGAGGGCTGGCTTGGTGGTCACATATTCCTTTAGTTTTTGCTGATCTTGGAAGCTCTTTATCTCCCATCCATTCTGAATGAAGCCTTGCTGGATAAAGTTTCCTTGGCTGCATGTTCCTTTAAGTTAGTACCCTGAATATAACTTGCCACCCCCTGCTGGCTTGCCAGGTCTCTGTGGACAGGTCTGATATTAGTTTGATGTTCCTCCCTCTGTACATAAGAAATCTGTTTACACTATCTGCTTTCAGGATTGTTTCCTTGGATCTAAGATTTGAAAGTTCTACTATTATATGTCAGGGTGTTGATCTGTTGACAGTGATCTTGGGAGGGGTCCTATCTGCCTCTTGAGCATAAATGCTTATTTCGTTCCCCAGATTAGGGAAGTTCTTGGCTAGGATTTGTTCAAATATATCTCTTAGACCTCTCTCCTCTTCACCTCGTCAGGGGTCCCAATAATTCTGACACTGGAACATTTCATGGTGTCATTAATCTCTCTCAGTCTGATCTCTTTGGTTTTTAGCTGTTTTTCCCAGGCTGCCTTGATTTCCTTCTTTCCTACCATCTTATCTTCTGGCTCACTAATTCTTTCTCCTGCCTCTTTTACCTTGACAGTCAGATTATCAATTTTAGACTTCCTCTTGTTCTTCCGCCTGCCTTCTGGGGGAGAGTTATGTTGTGCTGTTACTCAGTCAAGCCTCCTTAGGCATTTCATTCATAGCATTTATAAGTCCGGGCTGACCTGATCTCATTTGCATCTTTATGATTCTATATTGTTGCTAATATTTTTCTCAAGCCTAGATATTGACTTTAATATTGTTACTCTGAAGTCTTTCTCTGTTTTCTTGCTTATATCCATATCCATTTGCTCTGTGGCAGAGACCACATTATCTGGTTCTTTCCTTAATTGGGATTTCCTCCTCTTAGGCATTCTCTAATTAAGGGACTCTAGTTAAGGGACTCTAGAGTCCACACTATTAACAAGGACCCAAACAAGATGCATCTAATTAGAGGGACCCTCTGGTTGTCTTCCTCTTGTTCTTCCAACCTGTCTTCTGGGGGAGAGTTCTGTTATGCTGTTACTCAGTCAAGCCTCCTTGGGCAGAATTGCCTTGTCCCCTGTTATGGGTGGTAGGCTCAGTGAAAACCATTTCATTTGAGCTTTTTTTTAATCTGGTGGCCTTCCACATCTCTTTTGAGAGTCAGAGCAGAAGTGGCTGCATGCAAAACTATGCCCCAGGGCAGAGAAATTGCAGTTTGCTCTTCACTAAGCCTTCCAGGACACAGAATCTCCATTTCTGTCCGTGCTGCTAAAAAAACCACGTATTCCTGAGTGTACTTCCCACAACAACAATTCCAGAGGTAGAACCAAGGAACGGACCCAGTTCCCTGAGTGCTTCTAAAACCGCAAGACTCCCCTCATCCATGTACATGCAGCTGCAGCTCCTGGATCCTGTCCGGGGATTTGAATAAAGTACTTTCCCCACCACACCTGTATGTGAGTCTGTGCCCAGGTCCAGCATAGGAGGCTTTTGTGCTCCTGTTTTATATCATCTTGCCAGTGACAGCATATGATGGGTCCCTTCCACTTTTGTTTATCTCCTGAAATCTGCATGCAGAAAAAGCATCTACACTTCATACCTCAAGACCACCAAAGACTTTTTGCCTTTAGAGATCCCGATATATATTATTGCTTCTCAGGCTGGTTTCATGGGATTTTATAATGGTTTGGTAGATAAACAACTAAAATCAGGAGACTGGTTGAGAAAGGACCCCTACTCCTCCACCATTTTCCATTCCCACTATCCCCCAAAAGAAAAAGAAAATCCTGGGTATATTTTAAAGTCTCCTACCCCTCACATCCATACTTAGCCACTGTTAACAATTTCCTATGTTACATATCTGATACCTTTATGCATATGTGAACACACATATTACTCTAAATAATCAATTTACAAACTGGTTTTCTCCATCAATGATATGTTAGAGAATTCTTTCCACATCAATTACATATAGGTTTTCTTAAACTTCTTAATGGCTGCATAACATCAAATGTTCCCTCATGGGGGAGAAGAGAGTGAAATTATGGTGGGGATTACACATGAATTTACCTATTTGAAAGTATGACTATGTGCCAAATGAAATCATGTTAAGAACAGATGTTTTTAACTCATGTAGATCATAATTTATCAACTACAAAATGGAGATACGAATGTTAAAAATAAAAATTCCAGTTATTTTATCAGTATAATGGGTTTATTTAGAAATACTGAGGAAATTCAATTCAGGACAAGCAATTATGGTGAACAATAGGCTGTCAGAACAGACAAAATATCAGCTTTTATTAAGTCTTAGGAAGAAAGGAGAATTGTTTAGAACAAATTTATTGGAGAAGAACAAGAACTTGTAAAGGATGAGTTAAGGTGGTAGAGGAGTAGGGGAACCTGGGCTTACATCACCCCTTGATCACAGCTAGGTCATGATCAAATCATTTGAACAACCATGAAGATGACCTGAGGTTTAAGACAACAATCCGCACAGTTGGAGGGAGAGAACATGACAGATGCAAGGTTAAGAGACATAAACTGAGGGAGAGAAAAATTCTGTGGACCCAAATGTAGAATAATCCCTTTACACTAAGAGCAGTTAGGGAAAGAGTGGAGGGAGTGGGAAGGAAAGTGTTGTGTGGTTTGCACACCACACCCTGGTATACAGATTCAAGGGGTTGTATTGGGAGAGAATGTTTCCCTTCCTGGAGTACATTTGGAAAGAGGATATATTGCCTCTTTGAGGACAAAAGACCAAACAGTAGTTGTTGACCAGTCATTCAAAAACAGGGGACAGAGGCACACACACAGGACAAATGATCTGCTCTCTACTTTTCTCTGTGCTTCTCCACTTACTCCAGACACCTGCATGACTGTGTGACCTCTCTTTTGGAACAGAATCATGCAGATCAAAGTCCTTCAGGGATCTCTTCCTCCAGGGGAGGGGAGAAGATAGTTTAAGATTGGGAGTTCTGAATACCGTCCAGTGGCCAGAGATCAAACACATGAGAAATGTGGTGCTGGGTGTGCCAATAGCTGGGAAAAGACAGTCTGAGAGCAGGGATCAAGCCCGGGTTACAGGGAGGGAAACTATTCACTTTTCTTTGAGAACATAACAGCAGTGGGCATTGGTGCCTCTCCCCAGGATGAGAGGACAGGGCGATGCCATCTTCCACTCCACCACCCACACACACCAGCATGATGGGACTTCAGAGAGAAATGAAAGCTTTTAATGGAATCAGCAGTAGCTTACATCAAACTCTGCCTGCCATTTGCAGGTCTGGCGGGAGCCAGTGCAAGGGTCCTCTCTCCAAGTTGGCCAAGACAGGACCATGACATGTACCAAGTTGATTGATCCCAGAGTGTTCCAAAATGCCAATTTCACTTCTGTTGGAAACAGGAACAGGATTTCTTCCCCCACCCCTGACTTCTGTTCAATTGTTTGTTTCCTTTTCTCATTTTTTGGTTCTGCTTCCTTTTGTTTTTCTGCACTTTATTTTTTTTTCCTTTTTACTTTTTATTTGAAATCAGGCTCCCATCTTTTGTTTGTACATTTGCTTTTTTGTTTCCTTTTTCTCTTTTCTTGGATCAGCTGTCCCCCCTTTCCAGGCTTATTTAACAAGCAAATCAAAGCACTCCTTAGTAAAGTTCCAAACACTCCTCAGAGCAAGCAATGATGAATTCTTCAGAGGACTGACCAGAGGGGAAGAGCAGCTATAACACAATAGCAGAGTGCATACAGCATACACCAGAAACACTTCCAGACCCTTTCTTAATATACCCTTATTCTCAGGTGCAGGAAACAGAATTAGCTTTAAAATCACACAAAATATAGAAACTTTGTCAAAATGACAGGATGGAGGAATTCTCTCCAAGAGAAAGGCCAGAAGAATTCACAGCCAGGGACTTGCTGGAAACAGATATAGGGAATTCATCAAAACAAGAATTAGATCAACAGGCATAAGACTACTAGCTGGAGTTGAAAGAAACAGAGAAGACACCAGAGGAATCATTGTTGCTGAGATAAAAGGTCTATCAAGCAGTCAGGCTGAAATGAAAAATGCTATAACTGCAAGGCAATACAGATTGGATATCATCACAATGAGAACTGAAGAAGTTGAAGACAAAAATAGGCTAATTAGAATATAATGAAGTTGAACAGAAGATGGCAAGAACACTATCAGATCACAAAGGCACAAATTAGCTATCTTGTAAAGCAAACTAATGTCCATATTGTAGGAGATCCAGGAGAAGTAGTGCACAGAAAGAGGGCAGAACAGTTATTTGAACAAGTGATAGCTGAGAATTTTCATAATCTTGGGAAAAACATGGTCATTTGAGTCCAAGAATCACAGAGAACTCCCCTCAAAATCCACAAAAATAGGGCAATCTCCAAACCCATCAGATGGAAACTAGAAAATGATGGAAAAAATGAAGAGTCTGAAAGCAGTTAGGTCCTGAACTAACAAGGGTAGACACAGAGGTTTGCTGCAGGCCAGTCCACCAAAACCTGGCAGGCCAGGAAAGGACTTGAATAATATGCTCAGCATGCTAAATGGGAAACAAATGCAGGCAAGGATCCTTGATTCAGCAGGACTGTCATTCAGAAGAGAGGAGAAATCAAGAGTTTCCATGACAAACAAAAATGAAAGGAATTTGGGAACAATAACTCAGCTTTGCAAGAAATAGTAAAGATGATACCACAAGTGGAAAGAGGCCCAGAAGTATCAAAGCTGAGAAAGGAATAGAGACAATCTATAGGCACAATGACTTTATAGGTTATAGAATGGCACTAAATTCATATCTTTTAATCACTACTCTAAATGCAAATGGACTAAATGCTCCAAATAGACAGGTTATCAGAACCAATAAGAAACAAACAACCAAACCAAAAATCAAAACAGCAACAAGACCCATGGATCTTTGACCTTCAAGGGAATTATTTATGACCCAAAGACACCTTATCAATTACAATATGGAGGTTCCTCAAAAAGTTAAAAATAGAACTATCCTATGATTCATCAATCTACCTCTGTTTCTCTTCATCCTACTGTTCATCTGTATAGCATAACCTTTGATAAGCTCATAAACATAGGTGACTTCTGTCAGCTTCTCTAGCAAATTAATTGAACCCAAAGAGAGGGTCATTGGAACCTACAAACTGCACATGTTGAGTAAGAAGCATATGGTATCCCATGCTTTTTCTGATCCCCATAGTGAGTGGCAGCAGTGTGGCAGCTCCCCCATGGGGGGGGTGCCCTGGTGTTATTTTAGAGAATCGCTAGTTCTAGGGTGAAAAACACATACACACACACACTTTGTTAACCAAAATGTCAGAAGTAAAAAAAATATATATATATTTAAAAATAATATTTATTTATTTTATTTTAGGGATAGAGAAAGAGTAGGGGTAGGGAAGAAGAAGAGGGAAAGAATCTCAAGCAAACTCTGCACAGAGTGGACAGATTGACATGGGCCTCAATTTCACAACCCTTGAGATCATGACTTGTGCTGAAACCAAGAATCAGACACTTAATTGACTGAGGCACCCAGGTATCCCTAAATTGTCATAACGGTCATGGTGTTTGTATCATGAGCAAGGGAAAAACACAAGAGGGAAAATTAACATTCCCCAAAAGAGGAAGAAAAAGACTTGAGTTTTCCATTTTAAACCTACTCATGTTATACATCACTTAAATCTTAATAAAGTTGGATTAAAAAAGTAAAGTGAGGCTTGAATCCAAGTATTAAAAACACTATAAAATTTTGTAAGCATTTTGGTGATATGCCCTTCTTGATGCAATTCCATATATCCAAGCAAACACTAATTAACTGATATTGTACACCCCCCAAAAAGAGCATAATAAACATGTTATGTACATTTTACTGTTAAAATATTTAAACAGAGAAACAATTTAGGTTTAAGTGGTCCTAATGCCTTGGCAGCCAGCAGAAGGAAACAAACCTAAGCTGGAATCAATTCCTGCACTGGTCTCAAAGTCAAGAAATTGGAACTTAAGAATAACCAATCATGAACACTTAACTAGGCTTTCCTAACCATTTAAGTTATTGCTTATCAAATAATGTCCTTGCTTTGTTCTGTGTCTTCTTTAGAAAAACCTTTCCCCGATCCTATCCACAGAGCACTACAAATGACATTGGTTTAATACTGTCTGTATGAACCACTGTTTACTTACATAAAATATGGAATATCTTAATGTGCCTCAGTTTTTCTTTTTTAAAAATTATTTGTGGGTGAAACACCTGTTTCGCCTATCCCCCACCCACCTCCTCTCCAGTAACCATCAATGTGTTCTCTGTAGTTGATTCAGGTTTTTTTTTGGGGGGGTGTTTTGGTCCCCATTTACTTCTCTGTCATATTTATTTCCTCAGATCAGGGAAATTTTATGCTATTTGTCATGGCTAGATACAGCCATGCTTTGCAAAATGTCAAGATTCCATTTTTCTTTACAGCTGAGTGATATTCGATTATATATTTACATATATGTGTGTGTTATACATTTATATTCAATTACATAAATTCAAAATTTATAATATGCATATATATATTACACGTGTCTTAGGGTATACTGCATCTTCCCTATCCATTCATCAATAAATGCATACTTGGGTTCCTTCTGCATCTTGACTATTATAAATTTTGTTGTAGTAAACATAAGGATGCATCTGTTTTTCTCTTAACATCCATTTACATGTTGTAAACAAAAGTATGCCAGATATAAGCGAATATATTGTGAAGATTTCAATATTCTAGGTAATATCTTAAGTGTTCTGCATGGATAATATATTGTTCATCATGACAACATTATGATGTAGGGTTTCTGCTTATCACAGTTACAGATCAAAATAGAGGCCAAGATAATCCCTCAGAAATAGAGAATATATAGAGAAATATATAGAGAGAATAGATATAAATAAACATATAGAGAAATAGAGTGTATGTATATATAATCTGTATATATATCACATTCTTTTTACCCATTCATCAAAGGACATCTATGCTCTCCCTATAGTTTGGCTCTTATTGTGGACATTGTTGCCACAAACACTGGAGTGCATATGCCCCTTCATCACTATCTTTGGGTGCCTGGGTGGCTCAGTGTGTTAAAGCCTCTGCCTTTGGCTCAGGTCATGATCCTAGGGTCCTGGAATTGAGCCCCACATCAGGCTCTCTGCTCAGCAGGGAGCCTGCTTCCTCCTCTCTCTCTGCCTGCTTCTCTGCCTACTTGTGATCTCCATCTGTCAAATAAATAAATAAATCTTTTAAAAAATCACTATGTTTGTATCTCTTGGGTAAATATTTAACAGCGCAACTGGTGGGTCAGGGTAGCTCTATTTTTCACTTTTTGAAGAACATCCGTACTGTTTTTCAGAGTGGCTGCACAGTTTGCTTTCCCACTAGCAGTGTGAGAGGGTTCACATTTTTCTACATTCTTAACAATGTGTATTGATTCCTGACTTGTTAATTTTAGCCATTCTGCCTGTAGGGTGGAATCTCTTTGTGGTTTTGATTTGTACTTCCCTGATGGTGAGTGATGTTGAACATTTCTTTCTTGTATCTCTTAGCCATTTGTATGTTCTCTAGGAAAAATGTCTATTCATGTCTTCTGATCGTTTCTTGAGTGGATATTTTTATATTTTAGGTGTTGCATTTCATAGGTTCTTTATAGATTTTGGATGCTACCCTTTTGTCTAAAGACATTTGCAAATATCTTTTCCCATTCCATAGGTAGCCTTTTAGTTTCATTGACTGTTTCCTTTACTATGAGAAAGCTTGTTACTTTCTAATGTTCCAATACTTAATTTTTGCTTTTGTTTCCCTTGTTTCTGGAAATGTGTTAGCAAGAATTTACTATTCTCTAGGTCAAAGAGGTTGCTGCCTATGTTATCTCCTAGGATTTTGCTGGATTCCATATTGACTTTTAGGTCTCTCATCAGTTTGGAGTTAATTTTTGTGTATGGTGTAGGAATCTGGTCCAGTGTCATTCTCCTTCATGTTCTTGTCCAGTTTTCCTATCATCATTTCTTGAAAAGATTGTCTTTTTTTTTTTTTTTTTCTGATTGTCTTTCCTCCTTTGCCAAATACTGGTTGACCATAGAGTTTTTGGGCTCCATTTTTGGGCTCTCTATTCTGTTCCGTTGATCAATGTGCCTGTTTTATGTCTGTACCATATTGTCATGCTGATGACGGCTTTAGGATATAGCTTGAGGTCTGGGATTATGTTGCCTCAAGCTTTGGTTTCATTTTTAACAACACTTTGATAATTCAGAAGCTTTTCTGGTCCAATACAAATTTTAGGATTGTTTGTTCCCGCTCTCTAAAGCATGTTGATCTTATTTTGGTAGGGATTGCATTGACTGTGAGATTGCTTTGTGTAGTGTAAATTTTTTAATGATATTTTTTCTTCCAGTCTATGAACATGGAATATTTTTCTATTTCTTTGTGCCTATCTCAGTTTCTTTCATAAGTGTCCTATAGTTTTCAGAGTAAAGATCCTTTACCTCTTTGGTTAGGCTTATTCCTTGGTATTTTATCATTTTTTGTGCCATTGCACATGGACTAAGTATTTGATTTTTCTTTCCTCTGCTTAATTTTTATTGGGTAAAAATGCAACTGACTTCAGTACATTGATTTTGTATCCTGTGACATTCTGAATTCCTGTATCAGTTCTGGTTCCTATATCAATTATTTGTTGTAGTCTTTTTGGTTTCCTACATAGACTTTCATGTTATCTGAAAAGAGTGAGAGTTTCATTTGTTCCCTTCCAATTTTGATGCCTTTTACTTTTTTATTGTCTTATTTCTGAGGCTAAGATTCCAACCCTGTATTGAACAACAGTGGTGAGAGTGGACATCCCTGTCATGTTTCTGACATGTTAAAAAGCTTTCAGGTTCTCTCTGTTGAAAGGATGCTCACTGGAGTAAGCTCACTGATGATGCTCACTGGAGTTTTTGTATATGGGCTTTATGATACTGAGGTCTGTTAACTTTACCCTCCCTGAAAGAGAATTTTTATTAAGAAAGGGTGCTATAGTTTGTCAAATGCTATTTCTGCATCTATTGAGAGTATCCCATGGTTCTTGTCCTTTCTTTTATTAATGTGGTGTATCACACTGATTGATTTGCAGATGTAGAACCACAGTTCAGCTTAGTAATAAATCCCACTTGGTCGTGGTGAGTAATCCTTTTAATGGACTTTTGGATCATATGGGCTAGTATTATGTTGAGCATTTTTGCATCCGTTCATCAGAGATATTGATGTGCAATCCTTTTTAGTGGGATCTTGGTCTGGATTTGGGATCAAGGATGCTGGCCTCATGAAATGTCTATGGAACTTTTCTTTCCATTTCTCTTTTTTGGAAAAGTTTCAGAAGAATATGTGTTAATTCTTCTTAATTTCTTTTTATTTTTTTTCAGCGTTCCAAGGTTTAAGCAACACATCCAGTGCTCTATGCAATACATGGCCTCCTTAATACCCACCACCAGGCTCACATAACCCCCACTCTTCTCCCCTCCAAAACCCTCAGTTTTTTTCTCAGAGTGCACAGTCTCTCATGCTTCCTCTCCCCCTCTGATTTCCCCCAATTCACTTTTCCTTTCTTCCTAATATCCTCCATTTTATTCCTTATGCTCCACAAGTAAGTGAAACCGTATGCTAATTGACTGTCTGCTTGACTGATTTCATTCAGCATAACCTCCATCAATTCCGTCCATGTTGATACAAAAGTTGTGTATTCATCCTTTCTTTCTCTTTTAAGATTTTATTTATTTATTTGACAAAGAGACAGAGATTACAAGTAGGCAGAGAGGCAGGCAGAGAGAGAGAGAGAAGAGGGGAAGCAGGCTCCCTGCTGAGCAGAGAGTCCAATGCAGGGCTTGATCCCAGGACCCTGGGATCATGACCTGAGCTGAAGGCAGAGGCTTGAACCCACTGAGACACCCAAGTGCCCCAGCTTTCTGATGGAGGCATAGTACTCCATTTTATATATGGACCAAATCTTCCATATCCATTCATCTGTTGAAGGCATCTTGGCTCACTACATGGTTTGGTGATTGTGGCCATTGCTGCTCTGAATACTGGGCTACAGATGGCCCTTATATTCACTACATCAGTATCTTTGGGGTAACTGCCCAGTAGTACAATTGTGGGGTCACAGGTAACATTATTTTTAATTTTTTTGAGGAATCTCCATCCTGTTTCCAGAGTGGCTGCACCAACATGAATTCCTGCCAACTGTGTAAGGGGCTTCCCCTTTCTCCATATCCTCTCCAACACTTGTTGTTTACTATCTTGTCAATTTTGGTCATTTTAAGGTGGTGTCTCAATGTGGTTTTGATTTAAATTTCCCTGATGGCTAACAATGATGAACATCTATTCATGTATCTGTTAGTCATTTGTATGTCTTCTTTGGAGAATTGTCTGTTCATGTCTTTAGACCATTTTTTGATGTGATTATCTGTTTTGTGAGTGTCAAGTTTGAAGTGTTCTTTATATATCCTGGAAATCTGCCCTTTGTCTGTAGTTTTTAATATCTTTTTCCCATTCTGTGGGCTTCCTCTTTGTTTTGCTGACTGGTTTCTGTGATGTGCAAAAACCTTGATCTCGCTGAAGCCCCAAGAGTTCATTTTCACTGTTGTTTCCTTTACCTTTGGAGACATGTCTTGAAAAAGTTGTGGTGGCCAATGTCGAAGAGTTTACTGCCTATGATCTCCTCTAGGATTTTGATAGATTCCTGCCTCACATTAAGGTCTTTTATCCCTTTCACGTTTATCTTTGTGTATGGTGTAAGAGAATGGTCAAGTTTCATTATTCTACACATGGCTGTCTTAATTTCCCAGCACCATTTATTAAAGAGACTGTCTTTTTTTCCACTGTATATTTTTTATGCTTTCTTGAACATTATTTGACCATAGATTTCATGTCCTCATCTAAACTCACTACACTATTCCACCTGTATATGTGTCTGCTTTGTGCCAGTACCATACTGTCTTGGTGATCACAACTTTGTAGAAAAGCTTGAAATCAGGCAACATGTTGATTCCTATATTGTTTTTCTTTTTTCAAATTTCCTTAGCAATTCAGGGTCTCTTTTGTTTCTATACAAATTTTAGGATTGTTTGTTCCAGCTCCTTGAAAAATGCTGATGGAATTTTGATCAGAATACCTTTGAAAGTACAGATCGATCTGGGCAATATATATATTTTAAGAATGTTTATTCTTCCCATCTATGAGCATGGAATGTTTTTCCATCCTCTTGTGTCTTCTTTAATTTCTTTCATGAGTGTTCTGTAATTCCTCCCGTACAACCCTTTATCTTTTTGGTCAGGTTTATTCCCAGGTATCTTATCGTTCCATAGTAGTAAATGGAACCAATTTTCTAATTTTCCTTTCTATATTTTCATTGTTAGTGTATAGGAAAGAAACTGATTTTTGTGCATTGATTTTGTATCCTGCCACATTACTGTACTATTGTATGAGTTCTAGTAGTTTGGGGGTGGTGGAGTCTTTTGGATTTTCCATATAAAGTATCATGTCGTTTTTTTTGAAGAGAGAGAGATAGTTTGACTTCTTCTTTTCCCGTTTGCATACCTTTTATTTCTATTTGTTGCCTTATTGCTTTTGCTAGTACTTCTAGTACTATGTTGAAAACAGTGTTGACAGTAGGCATCCTTCTTGTGTTCCTGATCTAAACAGGAAGGCTGTAAGCTTTTTCCCATTGAGAATGGTAGTCGCTGTGTGGGTTTTTCATACATAGATTTTATGAAGTTGAAAAATGTTCCCTCGGTCCCTATGCTTTGACGAATTTTAATCATGAATGGATGCTGTATTTTGTCAAATGTTTTTTTCTGCATCCATTTAGAGGACCATATATGTCGTCTTTCTCTTCATATTGATTTGCTCTATCACATTGATTAATTTGCAAATGTTGAATCACCTTTGCATTCCAGGGATAAATCCCCTGGTGTATAATCTTTTTTTAATGTACTGTCAGATCCTATTAACCAGGACCTTGTTGAGAATCCTGGCCTCATTTTCATCAGGAATATTGGTCTGAACTTCTCCTTTTTGATGGGGTCTCTGCCTGGTTTGAGGATCAAGGTAATGTTGGCTTCATAGAATGAGTCAGCGTTTTCCTTCTCTTTATATTTTTTTTGAGACAGCTTCCGGAGAATAGGTATTTTTATCTTCCTCAAATGTTTGGTAAAATTACCCAGGGAAACCATCAGGTCCTGGGCTCTGTTTTTTGGGGAGGTTTTGATCATTGTTTCAATCTAGTTACTATATATTGGTCTATTCAGGTTGCCAATTTCTTCCTGATTCAGTCTTGGAAGTTTTTAGGTTTCCAGGAATGCACTTATTTCATCTCTGTTGCTTAACTTATTGGCATATAACTGTTGATAATTTCTGATGATCGTGTATATTTCCTTGGTGTTAGTCATGATATTTCCCCTTTCATTCATAATTTTATGAATTAGGGTCCTCTCTCTTTTCTTTTGGATGATTCTGCCCAGTGGTTTTGTATCTTTGATTCTTTCAAAGAACCCAGCTTCTAGTTTTGTCTATGTGTTCTACTTAAACTCTGGTTTCAAAATCATTTATTTATTCTAATATTGATGATTCCACTCTTTGTGCATGAAGTTTGCTTGTTTTATTGTGAATTTTCTAGTTCTTTAATGTGTAAAGAGAGCTGGCATATTCTGGATTTTTCAGTGTTTTTTTTTGTTTTGTTTTGTTTGTTTGTTTGTTTGTTTGTTTGTTTTTGAGGGAGGCTTGGATGGCTATGTATTTTCCCCTTAGGACCACCTTTGGCATATCCTATAGGTTTTGGACTGAAGTGTTTTCATTCTCATTGGTTTCCATGAATTGTTTAAATTCTTCATTGATTTCCTGGTTAGTCCAAACATTCTTGAGAAGGTTGACCTTTAGCTCCCAAGTGTTTGAATTCCTTCCAAACTTTTTCTTGTGATTGAGTTCACTTTCAAAGCATTGTTGTCTGAGAATATGCAGAGAATAATCTCAGTCTTTTGTATCAGTTGAGACCTGATTAGTCTCAGTCTATTCTGGAAAGAGTCCCATGTGCACTCGAGAAGAATGAGTATTCTGTTGTTTTTGGGTGGAATGTTCTGTACATATCTATGAGGTCATCTGGTCCAATGTGTCATTCAAGTTCTTGTTTCTTCATTGATTTTCTGCTTGGAAGATATGTCTGTGGCTGCATGTGGCATGTTAAGATCCCCTACAATTAATGTATCCATATCAATATCACTTTTTATCTTGTTTAACGGTTGGCTTATGTAGATGCCTGCTCTTATACTAGGTTTAAGATATTTACAATTGTTAGAACTTCTTGGTGGATAGACCCTTTCAGAATAATGTAGTGTCCTTCTGTATTTCTGACTATAGTCCTTAGTTAAAATCTAATCTATCTGATATGAGAATCACTACCCCATCTTCTTTTTGAGGTCTGTTGGTATTAAAGATCCTTCTCCACCCCTTCACTTTCAGTCTGGATGTACCTTTAGGTTACAAATATGTCTGTTTTAGACAGCATTTGTAGGGGTCCTGTCTTTTAATGCAATCTGTAACCCTGTGCTTTTTCATGGGAGCATTTAGGCTGCTTGCTTTGAAAATGATTATTAAAAGAGAAGTTTTTATTGACATCATGTTACCTGGCAAGTCCTTGTTTCTATAAATTGCCTCTGTAAATTTCTGTTCTATGTCATTCTTGGGTTCTTCTTCTTTCTTTTTTTAAAGATTTTATTTATTTTCCAGAGAGAGAGAGAGAGAGAGAGAGAGAGAGAGAGAGAGAGAGAGAGATTACACACAAGCAGGCAGAGAGGCAGGCAGAGGCAGCAAGAGAAGCAGGTTCCCTGCCGAGCAAGGAGCCCCATGTGGAACTCAATCCCAGGACCTTGGGATCATGACCTGAGCCAAAGGCAGTGGCTTAGCCAACTGAGCCACTCAGGCATCCCGGGTTCTTCTTCTTTCATAGCACCTCCTTAATATTTCTTTTAGTGCTGGCTTGGTGGTTGTACACTCTTATAAATATTGCTGGTCTTGGAACCTTTTACTTTTCCATTCATTTTGAATGCCTACTTTGCTAGATAAGATATTTTTGGCTGCATGCTCTTTTCATCTAGTGCCATGATATGTCTTGCAGCCCTTCTTGTCTTGCCAGGTTTCTGTGGACAGGTTTGACATTATTCTTATGGGCTTTCCTCTTTATATAAGGAATCTCTTTCCCCTAGCTTATCTTAAGACCTCTTGTCTAAATTATAATTCATGAACTTCACAGTCAAGTGTCTGGAGGTCTTTCTAGATTTGTTGACCCTGATGGGTGTCTTTTCTGCCTACATAGGGCATGAGTGCTTGTTCCATTCCCCAGACTGGGGAGCTTATCATCCAGATTTTTTTTCAACTATATCTTTAGTCTTCTCTCTTTCTCCACCCCCTGAGGGATCCCGAGAATTCTTACATTAGGATGTTTCATGGCGTCATTTATTTCCATAATTCTGTTTTCATGGCTTCAATGCTGTTTGTTCCAGCATTTCTCCTGATCCTTCTTCACTATCAGTTTGTCCTCTAGATCACTAATTCTATCTTCTGCCTTGGTACCTGAGCTGTTAGAGTATTTAGATTACATTGTATCTCACTGACAGCAATTTTTACTTCTGCCAGATTGTCTTTCATTTCCACCCTTAGAGATTCTATGTTGTCAGTCATGGTTTCCCAAACTAGCCATTGCCTGGATAATTGTTAACCTGAATTGAAACCTGAATTTCCCACATATTGTTTATGTCCATATCCAATAGTTCTGTGGGAAAGGGCATAGTCTCTGAATTTTTTCCTCTGTTGGGTTTTCCTCCTCCTAGTCACTTTGGTAAGAGGTGGTTGAGGGGACCTATAACTGAATGTATCAACCATGATTCAGGCAGGTTGCAGTCTGGAGAGTTTTGGAGCAATTGGAAGTCACCACCACAAAGAAAGTGAAAAAAGAAAAAGAGAGAGAGAGAGAAAGGAAAAAAAAAACTCAGCCAAAATGAGATCCAAAAATAAGATTTATAAGGTATATAAACAAAAATGAACAAACAAAAAGACCGACAAAAGTAAATGATAAGAAATAAAAAAAGAAGAACCCAGCCTAAATTAACCCCAATATTACAATATATAGTACCAGAACAAAAACAAATACACAGAAACACTGACAGAAGAATAAGATGGGAGAGTGGTTGTCAATCCTAGATGTGGGCAAGGAAGGTTATTTGGGTTCTTCTGGTTGTATCTTGATAAGGACTCAACTTTAAAGTTAAAGTTAAGTAAGTTAAAGAACTCAACTTTTCAGTGGCAATGAGAAATTAAAACTGGTTTATATGTTGGGAGTAGTAGTGAAAAGGAAGAAAAAAGGATTACCTTGAAGCTTATATCATCTATATCTATCTATATCTATATCTATATCTATATCTATATCTATCTATATCTATATCTATATCATCTATCTATAGCTAATCATCTATCTATATCATCTATATCTATCATCTATCTATTGAAAAGGAAAAGAAAAAGAAAAGGAAACACAGGTATACATATGAAAAAAATCAATTAAAGAAGTTATCATGGAATATGTTGTATTATACCTCCAGTTGTAATGGTAAGTAGGTTAAAAAATTAAAAGAACAAGAATTGTGAGAATGAATTTAAAAAATGTATCTATGAAATATACAGGTTTTAGGACAATACTGGGAACTTAATATATTATTTTTCCCTGATGTTGAGGTTTTACATCACAGGGGTCCCTGTGATGGTTGTCCTCTCCTTCTTTTAGCTTTTCTTCTGGGGGAGGGGCCTGCATGTTTACAAGGGGCTGGGCTCTGTGGAAACCATTTTTTTAGGCTTTTGTTACCTGGGGTTTTTTGTTCTTTGGTAGCTTTTTGCTGCATTTCAGAAGGTCAGAGCAAAGAAAGAATCTGACCGCACCCAGACGCCTGCTTCAGAGAGAAGTCTCAGACTCTTCCACTCCGGGTGGCCCACAACACAGAGACTCCCCTCTGCAAGCTCCCCAAACAGTGAAACCTACTACATATGGTGTGCACCACCACCAGCCAAGTCCCAGTGGTCACTTGAGGACCCCGCTTGTCTCTGCACCCTCATGCCACTAAACTGCAAATGGTATTGGTCCAGGGAGTCCATTTCCAGTGGCTGTCTTTGCCAGGACTTATGTCTGGAGACCAGGCTGACCAGGTACACTCAGGCCCAGTGGTGGCACAGTTCTTGGAAGTCTGGCTTCAAGGGATCCTGACCAGAGAACATGCCAGGTTCTCTCAGCAAAGGCTGGGAGCATTCATACCATATGGCTGGTCATGGAATGCTGAGGTCCTAGAGACAGCTCATGGATGCCCACAGCAGGTTTTCAAGTGTAAGTGGTAGAGCACCCAGTCAAGCATTGGTGCAAAAGGCTGAAAACCATAGACTCAGGGACCACGGAATGGAGGCCCTGCCAGACTCTTTCTGACAGGTTGTGGCCAATAGTAGAGAATAGGCAGGGAATAATCTCAATCTTTTGGTATCAGTGGAGAACTGATTTGTGACCTAATATGGATGGGTCCTGTCATTTTATCCAATCTGCAACCCTGTGCCATTTTATGTGTGCATTTAGGCCATTCATGTTGAGAGTGATTATTGAAAGTTCTTTGATTTCTGGGTTGACCCATACATTCTTAAGCAGCACAGTCTTAAGCTTAAAAAATGTATGATTTCCTTTCAAACTATTTTCTTGTGATTGAGTTCCAGTTTCAAATCACTGTGGTAGAGAATAAGCAGGGAATAATAATCTTTTTATATCAGAGGAGACCTGATTTGTGACCTAATAGGTGGTCTATTCTGGAGAATGTTCCATGGGCACTCAAGAAGAAAATGTGTCCTGTTTTCTCTAGGGTGTAATGTTATGTGTATATTTATAAAGTCCATCTGGTCCAGGGTGCCATCAATGCTTTATTTTCTTTGTTCAGTCTGCTCAGATGATCTGTCTATTGCTGAGAGTGGGCTTTGAGGTCTCTCACCATTACCATGTTATTATCAATATGTCTCCTTAGTTTGGTTAACAGTTGGATTCTGTAGTTGGCTGCTCCCATGTTGAGGGCATATATATTTACATTTGTTACATCTTCTTATGGGATATCCACTTTAAGGATGATATAGTGCCTTTCTGCATCTCTAACTACAGATTTTAGCTTAAAATCTAAGTTGTCTGATATGAGAATTGGTACCCCAGCTTTCTTTGAATGTCCGGTGATATGAAAGATATTATGCCAACCCTTCACTTTTACTCTGATGTATCATTCACTTCAAAATGAGTCTCTTATATATAGCATGGGGACTGGTCCTGTATTTTTGTCCAATTTTCAACCCTGTGCCATTTTATGGGAGCATTTAGGACATTCATGTTGAGAGTGATTATTGAAAAATATGATTTTATGGTTATCATGTTTCCTGTGAAGTGCTTGTTTCTTTAGGTTGTCTAGATATCTTACCATTCTGTATCACTCTTGGGGTCTTTCTCTTTTCATACAACGTCCCCCCTTTAATATGCCCCCACAAGGCTTCCTTGGTGATCACATATTATTTCAGTTTCTGCTGATCCTTATCTCTCTATCTGATCTGAAGTTGAACCTTGCCAGATAAAGAATACTTGGGTGTGTGATTCTTTGGTTTAGTACCTTGCATACATCTTACTAGCTCTTTCTTGCTTGCCAGGTCTCTGTAAACAGCCACAATGTTATTCTGATGTTCTTCTCTTTGTACATAAGGATTCTATTCCCTCTAGGTGTCCTTAAGATGGTTTTTTGGTCCTAAGATATATGAGTTTTAATATGACATACCAAGGTGTTGTTTTGTTCTCTTCTCCTTGGTTTGGAAGGATTTTCTCTGCCTCTAAAACAGGAACTCTTGTTTCATTCCCCATGTTAGGAAAGGTCTTGGTGGTGATTTGCTCTAATATATCTCTAGTCCTCTCTCCCTCTCTCCAACCCCTCAGGTATCCCAATAATTCTGACATTGGAATGTTCATGGCATCATTTATTTCTCTAATTCTGTTTTCATGGTTTCTGAGCTGCTTGTTCCAGGCCTGCTCTTGTTCCTTCTTTTCTATCACTTTGTCTTCTAGACTACTAATTTATTCTCTGCCTCACTTGCCATAGCTGTAAGAGCATCTAGATTAGATTGGATCTCATTGAGAGCATTTTTAAGTTCTGCCAGATCAACTGTTATTTCTGCCCTTAGAGAAACTTTTTTTTTTTTTTTTTTTGCTTATGTCCATATGCATTTGTTCTGTGGTTGAGGTGACCATCTCTGAGTTTTTCCTGTGTTGATGGTTACCTCTTTGAGCCATTCTGCTGAGTAGTGGTTGAGAGAGTGTACAGCATCCAAATTATTGACTACAACCCAAACATGCACCTGTTTTATAGGGGCCTCAAGGTTGTTGGCCTCTCATTCTACCATGCTTTCTTCTGGGAGGGGGCCCTCTCATGCTGTTGCTCAGGCAACTCTGTTTGGCCAGAGAACCCCTGCTCTCTGTGGGGAGGCGCATGCTGGGATCAGTGAAAACTCACTTTAGTTGGCTTTTGCCTTCTGGCAGCTTTCTGTGGTGGCTTCCCACAACCTCCCCACCCCAAAATGTAAGAGCAGAAGTGACCTTATCCAAAGCTATGTCTCGGAATAGAGTGATCTCAGTATGGCCCTCAGTGATCTCTCCCAGACACATGATCTCTATTTCTGTCTGTGCTGCCAAAAGCCACAGCACCCTGGGTTGTGTGGCCCAATGAATTTCTCTTAGCCCTCGCTTCCATCTCCAGGAACACATATTCCCTTTGTGCTTCTAGAACTTCATGTCATCCCCAGTTCACACGTGTGCCCCCACAACTCCAGGTTTCCGAGGTTGGGCACTCCTCACACATGCTTCCCCTGCTGCTACTGTTCTGCAAGTCAGTGCCTGGTCCCCCAACCCCCATGGAGGCCTTTGAGATCTAACCACTGCCTCCTCCTTCCATTTATCTTCCAATATCAGTGCACAGAAGCATGGCTCTCCCCCCAAACCCATACTTAAAGATCAACCACTGGAGATATTCTGTTTTTTGATATCTATTTTTTAAGATTTTATTTATTTCTCTGACATGCAGAGATCACAAGTAGGAAGAGAGGTGGGCAGAGAGAAAGAGGAAGGAAAGCAGACTCCCTGCCTGTCCTCCATATGCACCATGGAATTTTACTCAGCCATAAGCAAGAATAAAATCTTGCCAGTTGCTACATGTGGGAGGGAGCTAATGATGATAATGCTAAGTGAAATCTATCACTCACAAAAAGACAAATATCATATGATTTCACTCATGTATGGAATTTAAGAAACAAATAAAAAAATAAAGAAAAAGAGAAAAAAATAAACCAGACTCTTAAATATGACAACCACAAAGGCATATTAGTGCATATGTTTGAACAAAAGGGGATTAAATGTGACATTAGTTGCAGGAAATGTGGCTAGAGGTATAATAAACTGAGTTACCTATGCCATTGCAGTTATATTGTTACCAAAAAATTAGAGACTTTATATCTCTAGAAATTTCATTATCAGTCTTATGTTAACCAGAAGAGAAAAATTTATGTAGATACACAAAAATATGAAGCAAGTGGAGAGTAGAACTAAAGGAAGTAAATGCCACAGGAAAACAACAAACAAGGAAAAATCACAAAATCATCAACGTCAGAAACAAACAAAATGAAACAGTTAATTATTTACCTGTCAATAATTTATTAAAACATTCAGGACTAAGTTATATATTAGTAGAAACATAAGGACTAAATAGATAAGAAACAGATGAATCCTCCAAAAACAAAAACAAAAACAAAAACAAAACAGGATCCAACAATATGTAGCCCATAGGAGATTCACTTCAACTTTAAAGAGTTTGAAAGTGAAGGAATAGGAAATGATAATTCATAAAAAGTAAAATAGAGCAGAAGTAGTTGTGCATATGTCAGATAAATAGATTTTAAGTCTAAATCAGTTACAAGACACAAGGATGATCCTTAGTCATGATAGAGTATCAATTCATAAAGAAGATTCAAGAATTGTAAACGTAGGAAAACCGACATTGGAGTATCTAAATATTTGAAACATATTAACAGATTGAAGGGAAAAATAGATTGCAATAAAATATTGGTGGGTACTATGATATCAAACTTTCAGCACAGAACAGATCATCTATATGGAAAGGTGGTAAGGAATAACAGAGCTCAAGAGCACTCTAGACCAACTGGGCTGAAGAGATACATGCATTAGATTGCGTCTGCCGGCACCAAAATAGAAGTTCATATCAAGTGCAGACCTAATATTCTCTAGTAGAGATCCTTATCTAGACCACGAATTTGGGCTTAACCAATTTAAAAAGATTCAAGTCCTATTTTGTATATTTATGAATGCAATGGTATATAAACAAAACAAAATTTAAAAAAATCACTTACCAAAGGATAACTAAGCAATGTATTAATAGGTGGAAATCACAACACAGTCCTGAAGAAGCAACAGATCAGAGAAGAAATTAAAAAAAGGAAATTAGAAAGTATCCTGAAAAAAAGGATATAAAGAAACTTATGGGATGCTACCAAAACATTTCTATGAGGGAAAAATATAGGGATAAACATATATATTAAGAAAACTTTAAAAAGGCCTAAAAAAGCAACCTAAATTGAAACAATAAGGAACTAGAAAAAGAACATACTAAATCCAAAGTTAGTAAAAAAAATGAAATAATACATTATTGCATAAAAAATGAAATTCAAACTAAACAATAGGAAAAATCAGTAAAACTAACACTTAATGTTTTAAAAGATAAACAAACATGAGGAGCTGTTAGCTGGATATGTCAAGGCGAAAATCACACGGATAAATTTATGAGAGAGAAGACACTACATCTGATAGAATAGAAAAAGAAACCTAAAAGACCCCTACAAATAATTATTCCAGCAAATTCAATAACTGAGAGAAAAGATAATAACTGAGATAAAAGATAATTCAATAACTGAGATAAAAGAGAAACATATCACCTTCCAAGACTATGTCATGAAAAATACAAAAACTGAGCAATCTGGTAATGACTAAGGAGGGTGAAGCAGTAATCAAACACCTCTCAACACAAAAAAAGTCAGGATCAAATCGTTTCCCTGAAATGATTTCTAGACATTTGATGAAGGTAGTGTCCATTCTTCTCATCTATTCCAGAAATAAAGGAGGAGGAAACATCTAATTTATAAGGCCCTAAGACAGAATTCAAGTAAGGACATTAGAAGAAAAAAATATATATATATACCATTTTAATAAAATAAAGATTAAAAAAAAACTCTTTCTTTCTTTCTTTCTTTCTTCCTTTCTTCTCTCCTTTCATTATTTCTCTACTTGTTAAAGGCCTGGTTTTTTTGTTTGTTTGTTTGTTTGTTTTTTGTTTTTCTTTTTTTAGTATTTTATATTATGTTCAGTAAGCCCACTTATCATACATCATAAGTTTTGGATGTAGTGTTCAATGACAGTAGTTGTGTATAAAACCAAGTGTTCATCATAACATGTGCTGCACCTCCTCAATACTCATTATCTGGTTACCTCATTTTCCCCACGCTTTTCCTTTCTGTAACCTTCAGCTTGGTTCCAAGGTCCTGAGTATCTCATGGTTTGTCTCCTTCTCTGACTTCTTCCCATTCAGTTTTCCCTTCCTTCTAGTAATGTCCATGTTATTCCTATGTTCCACATATGAGTGAGACTATATGATATGTCTTTGTCTGCTTGACTCATTTCATTTAGCCTAATACCCTCCAGTTTCATCCATGCCAGTGCAAATGGTGTGTGCAAATTCCTTCTGATGACTGAGGAATATTTTGCTGCATCTATGGACCGCTAATTCTTAGTCTTTGGAAGGGCATTTCAGCTCCATCCACATTTTGGCTATAGAGGACATTGCAATCCCTTCAATATATGCAGTTTGTTTTCCTCTGAATAAATCTGATTGGTAAACATGGCTCTGACAATTACCAGGGATATATAGAATAAACTAATTGTGATAAGTAGTGCTGTCCAGTGCTCTTCCTTAAGGGTTAGCTACAATGCAGAATGTCACTGTCCTTGAAACCAGGCATTTGGAAAGGTTTTTAAGTTAAAATAAGGTATAGTGAGCCCTAATCCATTATGACTGGTATTTTAGAAGACTAGGAGATTAGGACACAGTCAACACAATGCACCCATCCACTACCAACTTTCCCTTTAAAAGGGACTTTCCTTTTCTTTTTCTTATAAAGACCCCATAGGGAATAGCAGCTAATAAAGTACTCTCTCACACATACAATGACAATCCTCGAAGATAGCTCATGATGCCCAGGAGCCCTCACTGTTTTTTAGATCTTTAGAAGTTGCAGTTAAAATAGGAATGCCTTACTATTTCTGGAGAAAAGTTGACCTAAAGTATGGTATATTGAACCTCATTTTTTTCTCTATGTATACAAAGGGGTAGTGGAAAGTAAACTCAAAAGGACAGCTGAGTTCCTGATCAGGCTGACAGTGCTCTCTTTCTGTCATTACCAGAGGTCTCTACCTAAAGCCCTAAGGGGCAAAGGTCAGTGAGAGAAGGACTGCTGCTTCAGTGAAGCTTGCTTCTGTGAAGTCACAAAACTGTGAGGTCATAGCAACCACTCCTCCCTCAACCATTCCTAATCTCAACACTTGTGTTGAATATTCATGGGTCAGCCAAGAGGATCACAAGCCATCCAGAACCACTGGAGCCACCTGGGTATTTCACCCAGGCAGTTTTCCAAGCTTGTTGATGTCACCTTCTCCATGGCCAAATTGGTAGTCTATGGTTGTGATTGTCACCACCGCACATCTGGACTCCTGATAAGCTTAAGAGTCCACAATTCTGTCTTACACACTACAAGTCAGAAAAGAGTCAGGACTACAAATCAATCTAAACTGAAGAACCCCACTCCAGGGACATGTACGTAGTTCTCAGTCTCAATCAGGGCACTTATTACCAGGAAAATTGCAGTCCAAAGAAAGCTCACAGTTAACACCTGCAACCATGCCAAAGACATGTCTGGAGTCTTAAACAGCAAAGATAGGAATTCATCTACCTTCTCCAGAAATTGTGCTGAAAAGACCTCCCAAGCTTCAAAGCAGACCAAGCACAAAATACAGACTCTACAATAAAGAACATTAGGCCAAGAACTGACTCATCTGTTTGGAGGCAACAGTAGCAAGTGTGGAGAATTTTGAGGAGAGCCACATCCAATGTGAAGCCATATGAAGGGCTTTTGTGTCAGTTTCAAGAAGTAATGTATATCTGTAAAAGGACCCATTGAAGAGGATTCAAATCTCTAAGAAAACTGAGCAATCCCACAAGTGGTGCAAGTTTCCTCTGTGGAACTGAATCAAGAAGTTAGTTGCAGCACAAGCCTGTCTTAAACCTCTAATTTCCATCTCCCAAATATTTTCATGCAACAATCTGCCATGCAAGTTATGAATTAAGGGCATGTTCTAATGGAGCAGGAAGAGTATGACAATGTGAGAACAGGGACACTTGGGTGGCTCAGTGTATTAAAGCCTCTGCTTTGGGTTTGGGTCATGATCCCAGTGTTGTCGGATCGAGCCCCACATTAGGCTCTATGCTCAGAGGGAGTCTGCTTCCTCCTCTCTCTCTCTCTGCCTGCCTCTCTGCCTACTTGTGATCTCTGTCAAATAAATAAATAAAACCTTTAAAAAAAGAAAATGTGAGAATAAAAGGCCATTGCAGCAGGAGGAACAGAGGATGCTACAGGTTGGTGATGAGATACAGGAAGATGAAGAAGAGAATGAACAGGAGATCTCAGAGTCAAGATCTGGAATTTTAGGATGGTGGGAGTTTCTCTGCCTGGCTGCATCCATGGGAAATATATCAAAATTAAATAAACTGTACTCCGGCCCCCTTAGGTCCTTGTAATCTTTTTAAAATGATGTGTATATATATTTGAGTTGAACCATGAGAGACTGTGTTTCTGAGGAACTAACTGAGGGTCTTGGAGAAGAGGATAGTGGGAGGTTGGGTGAGCCTGGTTGTGGGCTATATGGAGGGCATGCATTGCATGGAACACTGCCTGTGTTGCATAAACAGAAAATTCTGGAATACTGAAAAGAATTCAAAATCAAATAAAAATTAATACCCCCTCAAAATAAGTATATATATATATATATATACATATGTGTGTGTGTGTGTGTGTGTGTGTGTGTGTGTGTGTGTGTGTGTGTATTTTACATGAAGAGGCAGGGAGAATACAAGAAGTGGGGTAGCTGGAGAGGGAGAAGCAGACTTGCCACTGAGCAAGGAACCCTATATGGAACTTGGTCTGATGATCCTGGGATCATGATCTGAATTGAAGGCTGCCACTTAGCTGATGGAGCCACCCGGGTCCCCAATCTCTGTCATCTTAATGCCTCAGTGTTCTAGACCAGAACAACTGCTCTGTCATTGCTCACAAATTCAGGTGATATAAATTTTAGGTTTGGTGGGGTGGGGAGGTGACTTAGTGTATAAGAGATGTTTTCTCACTTGGCTTAGTTTATAGACTTGGAGTCAGGGACTTGGCTATGTACAGACAATTCTCCCAAGCATATTTTGGTGATGAGATTATGTAAGTGCATATCTTCCCGAAGGTCTTTTTTCCCCTTTATGCAAACCTCGCTAGTTGTATAAAGAGAAGATAATACCAACTCAGGAGTCTTATGTTGAATTATGAACGTCCTCTTCTTAAGCCCATTGACACATACAAATTGAACTGAATTACTTTCCTTACATTTAACTGCCTGCATAGTCTAGAGTAACTACTCTGCCCTACCCAGATGCAGTAGAGTAAATCTAATGTCAGATACAATGCAAATATTTAGAGACGATATGATTCTGAGAGGTCTGGGAATAAAGGAAGAGTGTGGGGTAGTGGGGATAGGACATGGCTGATTGACAAATTTGGGAAAGAGATCTCTGAAGCAGGATCAGCAACTCCTATGATAGTTCTGTTTGTCACAGGTAACAGCATACAGCAAACAGCATTCTTGCTGTCACATGTATCAGTAGGGTCAGAGAGACCCTGCTGAATAGTGAGTTCACAATGACCCTCTCCTCTTCCCACCTACACACACTGGGGAAGGCCGAGACATGATGAGCTAGTTGTCCTGAAATTAGAGCCATTTTCCCACCTTATTCCACAGTGTCTACATGAGGTTTGTTTGTTTGTTTGTTTGTTTGTTTGTTTGCACCTGTTGAGAAAGGGAGAGATAGAAAATGAGCACAGGCAGACAGAGTGGCAGGAAAAGTGTCAGGCAGAGGGAGAAGCAGGCTCCCTGCTGAGCAAGGAGCCTGATGTGGGAATCAATCCCAGGATGCTGGGATCATGACCTGAGCTGAAGGCAGCCACTTACTGAGCCAAACGTTAGGGTTATTTGCTCCAGCAGTTTGAAAAATATGCATGGAATTTTTAATGGAATGTCATTAAAAGTATAGATTGTTCTAGGCAGTACAGTCATTTTAACAATGTTTATTCTTCCGATCCAAGAGCATGGAATGGTCTTCCATCTTTTTGTGTCTTTTTTTGATTTCTTTCATGAGTGTTCTGTAGTTCCCAGAGTACAGATCCTTTACTTCATTGGCTAGGTTTATTCCCAGGTATCTTATGGTTCTTGGTGCTACAGTAAATGGAATTGATTCTCCAGTTTCCCTTTCTGTGTTTTCATTGTTAGTGTATAAGAAAGCAACTGATTTCTGTACATTGACTTTGTAACCTGCCACATTACTGAATTGCTGTATGAATTCTAGTAGTTTGGGGGTGGAGTCTTTTGGGTTTTCCATATAAAGTATCATGTCATCTGCGAAGAGAGAGTGTTTGACTTCTTCATTGCCAATTTGGATACTCCTTTTTCCTATTGAGGATGATATTTGTTGTGGGTTTTTCATAGATAGATTTTATGAAGCTCAGGAACGTTCCCTCTATCCCTATACTTTGAAGCATTTTAATCAGGAACAGATGCTGGATTTTGTCAAATGCTTTTTCTGCATCAATTGAGAGGACCATGTGGTTCTTCTCTCTTCTCTTATTGATTTGTTCTATCACATTGATTGATTTGTCAATAATGAACCATACTTGTAACACAGGAATGAACTCCACCTGGTCATGGTGGGTAATTTTTTTAATGTGCTGTTGGATCCTATTTGCTAACATCTTGTTGAGATTCTTAGTATCCATATTTATCAGGGATATTGGTCTGAAATTCTCCTTTTTGGTGGGGTCTTTGCCTGGTTTGGGGATCAGGGTAATGCTGGCTTCATAAAAAGGGTCTGGAAGTTTTCCTTTGGTTTCAATTTTTTGAAACAGCTTCAGGAGAATAGGTGTTATTTCTTCTTTGAAAGTTTGGTAGAATTCCCCAGGGAATTCGTCAGGTCCTGGGCTCTTGTTTTTTGGGGTGGTTTTTGATCACTGCTTCAATCTCATTCCTAGATATTGGTCTATTCAGGTTGTCAGTTTCTTCCTTGTTCAATTTTGGAAGTTTATAGTTTTCCAGGAATGCATCCATTTCATCTAGGTTGCTTAACTTACTGGCCTGTAACTGTTGATAATAACTTCTGATGATTGTTTCTATTTCCTTGGTGTTAGTTGTGATCTCTCCCTTTTCATTAATAATTTTGTGAATTTGTGCCTTCTCTCTTTTCTTTTAGATTAGTGTGGACAATTGTTTATTGATCTTATTGATTCTTTCAAAAAAAACCAGCTTCTAGTTTCATTGATGCATTCTACTATATCTCTAGTATTTATCTCTTTGATCTCTGCTATAATCTTGACTATTGCCCTGCTCGTGTGTGTAGTTGGCTTAAGTTGTTATTGATTCTTCAGTTCTTTAAGGTGTGGAGACCTCTGGTATATTCTGGATTTTTCAATTTTTTTTGAGGGACGCTTGGATGCCTATGTATTTTCCCCTTACTACTGCCTTTGTTGTATCCCATAGATTTTTGGGCTGAAGAGTCCTCATTCTCATTGGTTTCCATGAAATATTTAAGTTCTTTTTGATATTCTGTTTGATGCAAGCATTCTTTAGCAAGATGGTCTTTAGCATCCAGGTGTCTGAGTTCCTTCCAAAGTTTTCCTTGTGATTGAGCTGCAGTTTCAAAGCATTGTGATCTGAGAATATGCAGGGAATAATCTCAATATTTTGGTATTGGTTGAGCCCTGATTTGTGACACAGTATGTGGTCTATTCTGGAGAAGGTTCCATGTGCACTTGAGAAGAATGAGTATTCTGTTGTTTTAGCATGGATCGTTCTGTATATATCTATGACGTTCATCTGGTCCAATGTTTCATTCAATGCTCTTGTTTCTTTAATGATTTTCTGCTTGGATGATCTATTACAATCCCCTACTATTAATGTATTCATCTTAATATGACTCTTTATCTTGATTAACAATTTTCTTATGTAATTGGCTGCTTCCATATTGGGGGCATAAATATTTATAATTGTTAGATCTTTTTGGTGGTTAGTCCCTTTAAGAATTATGTAGAGTCCTTTTGTATCTCTGACTATAGTCTTTAGTTTGAAATCTAATTTATCTTATATGAGAATTGCTACCCGGCCTACTATTGAGGCCCACTGGCATGAAAAATGCTTCTCCCTCCCTTCACTTTCAATCTGGGTGTATGCTCAGGTTCAAAATGGGTCTCTTCTAGACAACATATGGATGGGTCCTGTCATTTTATCCAATCTGCAACCCTGTGTCATTTTATGGGCGCATTTAGGCCATTCACATTGAGAGTGATTATTGAGAGATATGCTTTTACTGACATTGTGTTACCTTTGAAGTCTTTCTTTCTGTAGATTGATTCCATGTATTTCTGTTCAATGATATTCTGGGGATTTTTACTCTTTAATACAACTCCTCTTAACATTTCCTGCAGTGTTGGCTTGTTGGTCGCATACTCTTTTAAACCTTGCCGGTCTTGGAAACTCTTTATCTCTCCATCCATTTTGAATGTCAGTCTTGCATGATAAAGTATTCTTGGCTACATGTTCTTCTCATTTAGTGCCCTGAATGTGTCTCCCCAGGCCTTTCTGGCTTGCCAGGTTTCTTTGGACAGGTCTGACATTATCCTGATGGGCTTTCCTATGTACATAAGGGACTTCTTTGTCCCAGCTGCTTTCAAGATGTCCTGTCTACAATGATGCTTCATCATTTTCACTATTAGTTGTCTGGAGGTCTTTCTAGATTCTATAATCTTGGGAAGAGACCGTTCTAGTACACGAACATTGGTCCTAATCGCCACATTGGGAAAATTATCTTGGAGAATTTGTTCATTTATATCTTCTAGTCTTCTTTCTTTCTCCTCCCCCTCAGGGATTCCAATAATTCTGACATTGGAATGTTTCATGGTGTCATTTATTCCACTAATTCTGTTTTCCTGGCTTCTAAGCTGTTTGTTTCAGGCTTCCTCCTGATCCTTTCTCTCTATATGTTTGTCCTCCAGATCACTAATTATATCTTCTGTCTCAGTTACTCTAGCTTTTAGAGAATTTAGATTAGATTGAAACTCATTGAGAACATTGTGAACATCATCCCTGATGGCTTTCACTTCTGTCCTAATCAATTCCATTTTGTCATCCGTAGCTTCCCCAAACTAGCTATTGCCTGGATAATTGTTAGCCTGAATTCCCTTTCTGACATATTGTCTGTGTCCATAGCCATTATTTCTGCTGCAGAAGGCCCAGCCTCTGAATTTTTCTTCTGTTGGGCATTTCTCCTCCTAGTCATTTTGGTGAGAGGTGGTTGAGCAAATGTACCTGAATGTATCGAATGTGGTGCAGGCAAGGTGCAACTTGGAACACTTCTGAGCAATCAAAAGTCCCCTCCCAAACAGAAGAAAAAAGAAAGTTAAAACACAAAAGAAAGAGAGAGAGAGAGAGGCAGGGAAAAAAAAAGAAAGATAAAATAAAGGAGAAGTCACAGCCAAAATAGGCCCCAGGGTAAGATTTATGAAGTATACAAACAAAAACAGACAAACAAAAAGACTGATAAAAGTAGATGGCAAGAATATATATATAAATGCATACATATATGTGTATATACATGTATACATATATATAAAACAAAACAAGAGAATATATATATACACACACACACACACACACATACACACACACACACACACACACACACACACACACACACACACATATATATATACATATATATGCAAAACAACAAAAGAACCACATCAATAAGAACCCCAGGTATACTGTTTATATACTACCAGAACAAAAACAAATACACAGAAACACTGGCGGGAGAAAAAGATGGTAGAGTGGTTATAAATTCTCAGTGTGGGTGGGGAAGGTTATTTTGATTCTTCCTGGATGTATCTTTATATCTTTGTTGAGTCCTTACCTAAGATAAAGGGGGATTAAAAACTGGTTTACCTATAGGGGTGGCATTGATTGGGGAAATGGGATTACCTTGAAGTTTAACTCTATATAAATATTAAAATATAAAAATAAAAAAAAGAATAAACTAAACTAAACTAAAATTTAAAAAAAAAATTAAAAAAATAGAAAAGCAAAAGAAAAACACAGATATATGTATCATATCAAAAGTTCAGGTTAAAAGGTTATTATGGAATTTAATTTACTGGACATCTCACTGTGACAGTAAATAGGTTAAAAAATTATCTGTAGAAAATGAGCCAGAATAGTGGTAAAGAATTAAAAATAAAAGTTCTATCTATGAAGTAGTGGTGGTTGTTCTCTTGTCTTTTTGTTTGTTTGTTTCTTTCTGTTGTTGGTGGTAGTTTTCTGCAAGAATGGGCCTGCTGCGTGGGTTTTCAGGCACTGTTTCCTGAGTTCAGTTCTCCTGCCCCCATCAAGGGGGTGGGCTCTGAGGAAACCGGTTTTTTTGTTTGTTTGTTTCTTTGTTTTCTCTCACCTTGGCAGCTTTTGATGGTTTTTGGAGGGTTAGAGGAAAGCAAACTGGCCCCAGACCTCCCTCTCAGAGAGAAGCCTTAGTTTGTTCCCCTCTGGGTGTTCCAGAGCACATAAATTCCCCCTTAGGCTGCTGGCAGACCCAGTTTCCAGTCTCAGCCTCTGGGGACACAGGAACTCCTGCTTGTACCCAAAACCACAATAGTCACAGCTGTCTGGGCAGCTCCAGACTTCCAGAGAGGTTCCAAGCAGTGATAGTGCAGCACTGAGATTTTCCCGCTGGCCAGGGCTGGAAGTGCTCAGACTCTCAGGTCCAAGAGAGAGAGATCCCCAGCTGGCTCCTGCCTTCACCTCTCTCAGGGAGGGGTGAGGGGCACAACTCAGACTCTGGTAGTGCAGCGCACAGAGAGTGCAAAAGGCTGTGGTTCTGCTGGCTGGCACCTGCACACACCTCTCTCCAGGAGGGGTGAGGGGCTAGACAGACACTGGCAGCACCTCATGAGGAGAGTGCAAAAGGCTGCTTTTCTGCTGGCTGGTGGCTTCCTGCCCTTCACAAGAGCCACCACCCAGAGGCTCTCAGGTGTGCTGGCAGCCCAGGGACCAAGACCTGGTTTCTTCACTGCACTCTCTCTGGCTCATGGCCAGGGGTGGCTGCCTTGGGTCCAGGAACTCAAGCCCCTGTCCCCAACCACCCCAATTCCCACAATTTCCCTCAAGATTTTTTACTGTTTGAGTGCCCCCAACCAGACTCCAAGTCAATGCTGGTCCCCAATCCCAGGGCACTCTCACATTGGGGTATCACTCTCCAAAGGGTGGCTTCTGGTGGCTCTCTCCCCCCTCCATTTATCTTCTGATATCAGCCTGATGTTCCTGCTCCACTTTACCTGTCCACTGGTGTCTTTTGCTCCTGTATAGATCCAGAAGTGTCTATTCTAATCTTAGGCTGATTTCATGGGTGATCAGAGTTGTTTGGTAGGTAATCAGCTCACTTTCGGGTACAGGTTGAAAAGGAACCCCCTCCGACTTCCCCGCTATCTTGTCTCTCCCTCCCAATCTTTTTTTTTTTTTTTTTTTTTTTTTTTTTTTTTTTTTTTTTTT
>ML097872.1:38556-54603 GCA_003697995.1 Taxidea taxus jeffersonii
GTAAAATAGGAAAAGGGAATTAAGAGTTATAACTTCTACTTATAAGATAAATAAGTCACAAGGATAAAGAGTATGATATAGAGAATATAGTCAATAATATTGTAATAGCATTGTATGATAACACATGGTGCCTACACTTCATAGGGTGAGCACTAAGTAGAGTACAGAATTGCTAAATCACTATATTATACATCTGAACCAATATAATGTTATGTTAATCATGCTTCAATAATAAAAAAGATAATTACAAAGAAGTAGATACATATCAACTGTTGATGTACACATCATTCCTTGCCTGTCTTAGTTCAGATGCTGGCAAACTCAGCACAGGTTTGGGATGGCCAGGTATTCTGAGCACAGGTGTGGTGATTAGGCATTTCTACTCATCTTTTTTCTACTCATGTTCACGTATTTAGCCTATGTGAACCCTCAAAATAATGTTGAATCTCATCAAAGATCTTTGCCATGGATGTACTTTGTTTCTCCTATAGAAATCTCTCATTTTTAGAATGAGTTCCAATAGCAAATTTGCAACCTTGGGATTACAACAGGGAAGGTAACAGTGTATAGTATGGAAAGATAAATTGAAATCCTACTGACATTTCTCACCTACTGCCTAATCTCAGGATAATTTTCTTTTTTCCTTGTTGCCAAGTTAAATTTGTGATTCTTCTCTTATGAATGATGGGTAAAATTCCCCATTTGTAAAACACAACTCTTAAAAGAACAAGAATTTCCACAATATGAGGCTGTATTTCCAACATGATTTTCATCAATATCCTCTGTTTAACTTAAATCAAAGCCCATCTTTGGCCATTATTATGAAAGGTCCTTTTGTGAGTTATAACATGCATATTCTGATTAATTATTGTGGACAATAAGCTCCATTGAAATATACAGATGACATCTCCAAGAAACTAAAACAAGGCTTAGGGTCAAGAGCAGGAGTTTAAAATGCCCAAGAATGACCACAATTAGGCGAAGGAACAATGCTTTGAAAGAGGAGCTGTTCTCTTCACAGCATTGGAAGTGCTCTGGATGATGCATGCCTTTCAAATAAATATGTTAATTACATAGTCTGCCAAACACTTATCCTTGTAAAGAATAATTTTGATTTAAAAATCACACGTTCTCATGGCTTTAAAAAAAAGGGGGGGGTGAAGAGAGAAAGGGAAGCACTATTCTTCTGTGTAGAAAGAAGTTTCTGGAGATCAAGGACTAGCCCATAGTTTAGAAAGTATAAGAAGATAACTTATGAAAAGGCTTAGCCCTTTGGTAAGTACCACATGAGACACTATCTTAGAGAGGGATCAAGCTTTTCTGGCCATGAGATGGAGGGATAAGGAAGATGATTCCCTATGTATTCCTCTATATCACCTCTGAAAATAAGCATAATATTTGTATATGTTGAGCCAGAGAGGCTTTGTGAAATTCCAAAGTCAAATTCAAAGTTTTCCAAGAAGATGTCTTGAATCTATTTTGTATATATGGACTTGGAGGTGCATTTGAACAAAGAGAAGATAGGTAACAGGATCTTGAACTTATAGGAGAGCCTAAATATACACTTTCTTGAGTAGGAGTGTTTGGATGGCATAGGGATAAGCATGGGTAAGATCATGAATAGAGAGAGTATAGACTAAGAGGTGGATTTAGAGCCAAGTGTCATGGAATTCAGCAACATTTTCCCAGAGGCTGAGGAGAAGCCACAGAGACTACTAAGTGGCCAAGGGAGAAGAGGGGTTAATGAGAGGATTTTTTGGTGTTGAAGACTGCATTTCTAGAAGCAAGTGGCCACTAGTGCTTAAATTAATAGGAACATCAATATTAATAGAAAGATGTATAATGATGAAAATTAACCATGCCTGTTGTTAAAAACAACATTAGGGTCACGACATCTTTCATTCAAACAGCAATGTACTCAGGGAAGAAGGCAGAAAATCTAAATAACTCTTTTGAGAGAGAAAGAGAGAGTTGTAGGAGGTATATAATATTATCAGGATGCCTCAGTTTACACTGAACTAATATATATTCTGGAGAAATGACACATTAAGCAAAGATAAAAAACACTGCAGTAATGTTAACAAACTTGATTTAATACATGTGGACCTTTATATAAAATGTAAAGTATACATTTTTAATTATGTTATGTCAGTCATCATACAGTATGGCATGTTCCATGATACATTGTTTGCACATATAATACCTAGTGTTCCATGTAGTATATACTCTCTTTAATACGCATCACCAGGCTGACCCATTCACCACAACTCTCCCCTCTAACACCTTCAGTTTTTCTTCTTGGAGAAGTGTCTCTTCGTGTTGTCTGTGTATTTTTTGGTGTGGTTGTCTGTTTCTTGGGTGTTGAGTTTGAAAAGTTCTTTGTAGATATTGGACATCAGCCCTTTGTCTGAAGTGTCATATGCTAATATCTTCTCCTATTTGGTGGGTTGCCTCTTTGTTTGACTGACTTTTTTTCCATTGCTGTGCAGAAGTTTTTGATCTTGCTGAAGTTGAGAAGTTTGTTTTCACTTTTGTTTCCCTTGCCTTTGGAGGTGTGTCTTGATAGAAGTTGCTGTGACCAATGTCAAAGAGGATATTGCCCATGTTTTTCCCTAGGATTTTGATGGACTCCAGTCCCTCTGAGGTCTTTATACAATTTTGGGTTTATCTTTGTGTATGGTGTAAGAGAATGGTCAAATTTCATTCTTCCTTCTATAGCTGTCCAATTTTCCAAGCACCATTTATTGAAGAGACTCTTTCATTTTTTTCCCCTTGGATTTTTTCCCTGCTTTTTCAAAGCTTTAGTTGACTAAAGACTTAAAGGTCCATATATGGACTCTCTCTTCTGTTCATTTGGTCTATGCGTCTGTTTATGTGTCAGTTCCATGTTGTTTTGGTGATCAAGCTTTGTAATAAAGCTTGAAATCAGGCACTGTCTTGTACCCAGCTGTGTTTTTCTTGTTCAACATTTCCTTTGTGATTTGTGGTCTTTTCTGGTTACATACAAATTTTAGAATTGTTTGTACCAGCACTTTGAAAAATAATTATTGGTAGTTTTATTGGGATGATGTTGAAAGTATAGATAGTTCTAGACAAGTTATTCTTCTGATCCATGAGCATGGAATATTTTTCCATCTTCTTGTGTCTTCAGTTTCTTTCATGTGTGTTCTGTAGTTTCTTGAGTATAGATGCTTTATCTTCTTGGTTTGGTTTAAGTCAAGGTGTCATGTGGTTTTTGGTGCTATTGCAAATGGAATTGATGTTCAAATTTCTCTTTCTACAGTTACATTGTTAGTGTATAAGAAAGCAACTAACTTCCAGGCATTGATTTTGTACCCTGTCACATCAGTGAATTGTGGTAGGAGTTCTCAAAGTTAAGAGGTGGAGTGTGTTGGGTTTTCCACAGAAAGTATCATGTCTTCTTCAAAGAGAGAGAGTCTGACTTCTTCTTTGACAATTTGAATACATTTTATTCCTTTTGTCATCTGATCTCTTTTGCTAGTACTCCTAGTGCTATGTTGAATACAAGTAGTGAGAGTGGGCTTTCTTGTCATGTTCCTGATCTTAAAGGATAGGCTCTCAGCTTTTCCCCATTGAGAATGGGAGTCGCTTTGGGTTTCTCATAGATGAATTTTAGGAAATTGAGGAATATTCCATCTATCCTATACTCTGAAGAGCTTTGATGAGGAAAGGATATTCTATTTGTCAAATGCTTTTCCTGCATCCTTTGGAAGGACCATATGGTTCCTCTCTCTTCTCTTATTGATTTGTCCTATTATATTGATTGATTTCCAAATGTTGAAGAACCCTTACATGGTCGTGGTGGATCATCCTTTTAATGTACTGTGGGGTCTTATTATCTAGGATTCCGTAGAGAATTTTGGCATCTGTATGCATCAGAGATATTGATGTGAATTTTTTTTTTTTTGAAGGAATCTTTGACTGTTTGGGGGATCGCAGTAATGCTGGCTTCATAGAATGAATTTAGAAGTTTTCATTCTCTTCCTATTGTTTGAAGCAGCTTCAGGAGAATAGGTATTATTTCTTTTTTGAAGGTTTGGTAGAATCCCCTAGGGTATCCATCAGGTCCTGGACTCTTGTGCTTTAGGAGGTTTTGGGCCACTGCCTCAATCTCATTACAGGTAATTGGTCTATTCAGGTGTTCAATTTGTTCCTCATCCTGTCTGGTAGCTAATAGTTTCCAGGAATGCATCTGTTTCTTCCACCGTCAGGTCCTGGACTCTTGTGCTTTGGGAGGTCTTGGGCCACTGCCTCAATCTCGTTACAGGTAATTGGTCTATTCAGGTGTTCAATTTGTTCTTCATCCTGTTTGGTAGCTAATAGTTTCCAGGAATGCATCTGTTTCTTCCATGATGCCCAATTTCTTGGTATAAAGCTATTGATGGTAATTTCTGAGAATTTTTTTAAAAGATTTTATTTATTTATTTGATAGACAGAGATCACAAGTAGGCACAGAGGCAGAGAGAGAGAGGAGGAAGCAGGCTGTCCACAAAGCAGAGAGCCCAATGCGGGGCCCGATCCCACGACCCTGGGATTATGACCCGAGCTGAAGGTAGCGGCTTTAATCCACTGAGCCACCCAGGCGCCCCTGAGAATTGTTTATATTTCCTTGGTGTTAGTACTGATCTCTGCCCTTTCAATCATACTTTTATTACTTTGAGTACTTTCTCTTTCTCTTTTCTCTTTTCTGGCCAGTGGTTTATCAATATCATAAATTCTTTCTGAGTACCAGTTTCTAGTTTTCTTGGTACTATATTTCTGGTTTCTAATTCATCCATATTTTCTCTTGCATGGCTTACTTTTAATTTGTTGTTGATTCTCCAGTTCTTTAAATTATAGAGAGATAGTTTATGTATTTAGGATTTTTTTTCTTTTGAGTGAGGCTTATTTGACTATGTTTTTCCCCCTTATAACTTGCTTTGGAATGATGTATTTTCATTCTCATTGGTTTCCATAAATTGTATAAGTCCTTCATTCACTTCTGGTTTGACACAAACATTCTTAAGCAGGATGATCTTAAGCTTCCAAGTGTTTGAATTCCTTCCAAACTTTTTTCCTGTGATTAATGTCCAGTTTCAAATCACTGTGGTAGAGAATAGGCATGGAATATTACCAATCATTTTGTATTGGTGAAGACCTGATTTGTGACCTAATAGGTGGCAAATTCTGGATAAAGTTCCATGTGTACTTGAGAAGAACGAGTATCCTGTTTTAGTTGGGGTGGAATGTTATGTATATATCTATGAGGTCCGTCTGGTTCAGGGTATCATTCAGTTTTTGTTTCTTTGTTGAATTTCTGCTTGGATGGTCTGTCTATTGCTGAGAGTGGAGTAACACCATTACCGTGTTAACTGTTGGAGTCTGCAGTTGGCTGCTCCCATGTTGAGGGCATAGATATCAACTAATGTTATATCTTCTTGTTGGATACCCCCTTTAGGGATGATATAGTGCCCTTCTGCGTGTCTAACTACAGATTTAAGCTTAACATGTATTTTTTCTGAGATGAGAATTGCACCCCACTTTTCTTTTGAGGTCCATTAACATGAGAGATGTTACTCCATTCCTTCACTTTTAATCTGATGTATCTTTCCTTTCAAAATGAGTTTCTTATAGATAGCATGTGGACAGGTCCTATCTTTTTATCCAATCTGCGACCTGTGTAATTTTATGGGGGCATTTAGCCATTCACGTTGAGTGTGATTATTGAAAAATATGATTTTATTCTCATAATGTTTCCAATGAAGTGCTTGTTTTTTTTTTCTTTAAGACTTTATTTATTTATTTGACAGAGAGATATCACAAGTAGGCAGAGAGTCTGATGCAGGGCTCCATCCCAGAACCTTGGGATCATGACCTGAGCTGAAGGCAGAGGCTTTAACCCACTGAGCCACCCAGGTACCCCAAGGTGCTTGTTTCTTTAGATTGTCTCTGTATGTTACTGTTCTGTATCACTCTTTGGGTCTTTCTCTTTTTATATGACTTCCACCCCCACCCCCCTTAATATTTCCTGCAGGGCTTGCTTGGGGGTCACATATCCTTTCAGTTCTTTCTGGCCCTGGAAGATCTTATCTCTCCATCTCTTCTGAAATGCAGCTTGCCACATAATGGCATCCTGGGTGCATGATCATCTTGTTTAGGACCTTGTGTGTATTTTCCTAACCCCTTCTTGCTTACCTCATCTCCATGGACAGGCCTGATGTTATTCTGATTTTAATCCACTTGTAGATAAGGAATGTCTTTTCTGTAGCTGTCCTTAATATGGTTTCTTGGCTCTAGATATGCAAATTTTACTATGACATGCAAGCGTGTTGTTCTGTTCTTGGTTTGGGAGGGTCCTCTCTGCCTCTGGGTCAGGAACTCTTGTTTTATTCCCCAGGATAGGGAAGGTCATGGTGGTGATTTGCTCTAATATACCTTCTAGTCCTTTCTCCCTTTCTCCACCTTCTCAGGGCTCCCAATAATTCTGCCATTGGAATGTTCTTGACATCATTTATTTCTCTAATTCTGTTTTCTCAGGTTCTATCTGTTTGTTCCAGACCTGCTCTAGTTCCATCTTTTCTTCTTTTCCACTTTGTTTTCTAGACCACCATTTTTTTTTTCTTTTGCTTCATTTACCCTAGCTGTTAGAGAATCTAGATTAGATTGGAGCTCACTGAGAACATATTTTAATTCTGCCAGATCAACTCTCATTTCTGCCCTTAGAAAATGTATGAGGCCTTTCAAGGTTTTATGCACCATAGCTATTATCTGCATCACTGTTATCCTGAAGTCTATTTCCAACATCTTGCTTATATCCATTTGCATTTGTTCTAGTATGGTCACAATCTTGAGTTTTCCTATTGATGGTTTCTTCTCTGAGTCACTCTGTTGAAGGGTGTTTAAGGAAGTGTACAGAATCCAAATCATTGACTACAGCCCAAGCAAAATGCACCTGTTTTATAGGGACCTTAGGGTTGTTGGCCTCTTGGCCTGTTGGCAGAGATTCCCTGTTTCCAGAGGGAGGCTGGACTCAGTGAAAACTGTTTTTTTTGGGGGGGGGCTTTTACTATCTGGTGGCTTTCTCTGGTAGCTTTTCGCAATTCCCCCAATGGTAAGAGCAGATGTGACCTTATCCAAACCTCTGTCTCAGAACAGAGTGATTGCAGTTTGTCCCTTAGTGAGCTCCCCAGGAACAGGTCCCTCTTTCTGTCAGTGCTGCCAAAAGACATAGCACACTGGGTTGTGTGCCACACTGCAGCACTCCCAGCCCTTGTTTCTAGGTCCAGGGAAACATCTGTTCTTTGTGATTCTAGAACTGCATGTCATCTTCAGTTCTCAAGTGTGCCCCCACAACTCCAAGTATCCAGGGTGGGGTGCTCCCCTTAAGTGCTTTCCCTGCTGCTATTGGTCTGCAACTCAGTGTCTGGTCCCCACATGAGAGGTGTTTGAGATCCAATGGTTCCCTCCCCCTTCTATTTATCTTCCAACATCAGCCAACAGAAGCATGGCACTCTTTCACCCCATACTTAAAGACCAACCACCAGAGATATTCTGTTTTTAGTGATCCAATCTATCTTTTTTTTTTGTTTTTTTTTTAAAGATTTCACTTATTTATTTGTCAGAGAGAGAGCAGGAGCGAGCACAGGCAGACAGAGTGGCAGGCAGAGGCAGAGGGAGAAGCAGGCTCCCCGCCGAGCAAGGAGCCCAATGTGGGACTCGATCCCAGGACGCCGGGATCATGACCTGAGCCGAAGGCAGCCGCCCAACCAACTGAGCCACCCAGGCGTCCCCCAATCTATCTTTTTACACCACAAGCTGACTTTGTAGATATTCAGTATGGTTTACTTGATATCCAGCTCAGTTCAGGTGACTGGTAGAAATAGGGTCCCCTACTCCTCTGTGATTTTTCCCACTCACATTCATTCTTTAAAAGGATATTCTTTAACTTTCATCTGTGACCTCCTTATTTTTCTTTTTTTTTCCCATTATGGTTGGCTTTATGTTTCATAACACTGTGTTCTGAAAACAAGCATAGTCTAGTCTTAATTTTTTTTTTTTTTGTTATAATTGATAAGACCTGATTTTCAGCCCAATATGTGTTTTCTTCTGGAAAATGCTCCATGTGCACTTGTGAAGAATTTGGGTTCTGCCGATTTAGGATAACCTGCTCTGAAAAGATTTGTTAAATCCCTCTGGTCTAGTGTGTCATTCAAAGCCCTAGCTTCTTTGTTGAACTTTTGCTTAGATGATCTGACCACTGTATTGTGGGGGATGTTGAAGTCCCCAAATATTTTCTTTCTTTTTTTTTTTTTTTTTTTACTTTTACTATTAATTGTTTATATACTTAGTTGCTTCCAAAATAGGAGAATAAACAAGTTTTTGGTCTCATTGATGGAGACACCCCTTAATGATGACACAGTTCCCTTTTACATCTCGTGTTACACTCTCTAGTTTAAAGTTGAGTTTGTTTGTTAAAAGTATTGCTACTCTGGCTTTCTTTTGGCATCTGTTTGCATGATGAATTCTTCTCTGTCCCCTCAGTTTCAATGCACAAGAGTCCTTAGGTCTAAAATGAGTCTTTTATTTTTATTCAAAGAGATTACTAATAGATCTGTATTTAGTATCATTTTATTCATTATCTTGCCATTGTTTCTGGAGATTTTCTCTGTTCCTTTCTTACCCTAGTCACTTTTGGTTTCTTCTTTTCAGACAAGGAGCATCCTTTGATTTTTTTTTTTTTTTTTTTTTTGGTAGGGCCGATTTACTTACTGTTAACTCCTTGAGGGTTTGTAAGTCTGGGAATCTCATCATCTTTCTTTCTATTCTGAGTTCCAGGTTTGCTGTATAGCATATTCGTGGCTGTAGAGTTGCCCCACTCTGAACATTGAATATATCACCCCATTGCCTTCTAGCTTCCCAAGTTTTTCTGGAGTGATCTGCAGTTAGCATAAGGTTCTTCCTTTTAAGCTAAGGACCTCTTTTGTCTTGCCACTTTAAAGAGAATGTCTCTATTTGTAGATTTTGCAAAATTAATTACACTGTGCCTTGTGTTGGCCTGCTTGTGTTGATTGTGGTGGGAGTTTCTGTGCCTCTAAATGTGGATCTCTGTTTCTTCACCCAAATTAGGGAAGTTGTCAGCTGATTTCCTCAAATAAATTTTCGGTCCTCTTTTCTTTCTCTCATCATAGATTCCTACAATATGCATGCTATTACATGTGGTGGAGTCAGTGATTTCCCTAAGTCTCTTTCATGTTCCATGTTCTTCTTTCTCTCTTTTGCTTAGCTTCATAAATTTTTATTATTTTACCTTCCAGGACACTAATTTGATCCTCTGGTTTTTCTAGTCACCTGTTCATTGTAACCAGTCTGTTTCAATCTTTTCATCTCTGATTTTTTTAAACTATGTTATCTCTGTGGTAAGGGTCTCCCTGATATCTTCTCTTCTTTTCTCAAGCCCAGTGAGTATCCTGGCTACTGTTTTAAATCCTCCATCATGCATGTCACATATATCAATTTCACTTAGATTGACTGGCCATGATCTTTTCTTGTTCTTTAACTTGGGATAAATTGATTATTCTATCTTTGCATTTGGTCAGAGTCTCTGTCTTCTTCTCTGTATTAGAAAAGCCCATTATGTTTTCTTCCCATCAGGGTAATGCCTTTAGGTATAAGAGATCAGGTAGTGTCCAACGCCTAATGCTTCAGGGAGTCATGGGGGTATATCACATGCACTTGCTGTTATGTTGTGGCTGTCCTCTGTCCTTCAGGCCAGTCATCTGCTGAGGCTCTCCTTGCCTGCAGTGGGGAGTGTTTGGTGTCTGGTCTGAATATGGTGAGGTTTACCTTCCTGGTCTCTGGTCTGCGTGTGAATTGAGACTTGACACCAATTCAGCAAAACTAAAGCCTTCAGAATTCTATGGTTAGGAGATAAAATGTGGGCAGGGCTCTATTCTAAGGGAATAAGCAAGTTGGCCTGAGAAAGGCAGTGCTAACAGAGTGCAGAAGTCAGGACTTCATGTTTGCACGTTAGTCAGTCAATGTTATAACCACCTTGTTTTCGTAGGTAGCTTGGTATTTATGATGGTGGCAGGAGAACCCAATATTTCTTGTGCCCCCAGAGAGGCATCTTATGTAAACTGCCTAACAGTGATGCATCCAAGAACAACTAGTCTTCCCACTGTGTCTATGGGTATTGTCTTTTCATTGTTTCCAGGTCTTCTGCACCTGGTTGTTTGCCTGTGTTCTGTCCAGTAGAAACACAGGGTTCTCTGGACTCTATACCAGCCTAGCTTGCTGACCTTAAATCTCAGGGCTTTAAGCCCCTCTAGTTGCAAGAACTCATGCCATTCAGCCCCTCTCATATTGAGAGCCATTGTCTTTGGGGAAACATTCTCCTTCTGGGTTCCCTGTGTGCTCCTCTTTCTTGTGCCTTTCTCTTTGGCAATGGCTCCCTCCCCTCTGCAGCACCAACCATCCACATCTGCCCAAACCACATCTCCACTCTTCCTCACATATTCCATGTGACTTCTTCTCTCCTTAGCTCTGGATTTTAATCTTTATTCTTCAGGTCAATTTCTGCCATTTTAATGTTTATTTGGTAATCTTTCAGTTGTGCTCATGGCTCAAGACAAGCCTGGGGTTCTACTGGTCGACCACCATCTCCCTGTCCTCCATATAAACCAGGGACTCTTACACAGCCATGAGCAAGAATGAAATCTTGCCACTTGCAACATGTGGGAGGGAATTAGAGAGCGCAATGCTAATGGAAATAGATCAGGCAGAGAAAGACAAATATAATATGATTTCACTCATGTATGGAATTTAAGAAACAAATGAAGAAATGAAGAAAAAGAGACAAACAATAAACCAGACACTTAATGTGAGCACAATGCTAAGGTTGTTAGAAGGCTGTTTAGTGGTATGTGTGTGGAATAAAGGGATTGAATGTGACATTAGTTGCAGGAAGTATGGCTGAATGTGAAGTAAAATCAGTTTCCTATGTCATAGAAGTTACATTGTTATCAATTAAAGAGAGAATTTACACCTGTATATCAGTCTTATGTTAAGCAGAAAAGTGAAATTTATAATAGATACACAAAAATAGGAAGCAAATAGCACTAAGTGAAGTAAAACCCCCCAAAAAAACCATCAAACAAGGAAAAAGCACAAAAGAGTCAAAGTCAGACACCAACAAAATGAAGCAGTTAATTCTTTACCTATCGATAATTAATTAAAGCATTCAGGACCAAATTATGTATTAGTAGAAACAGAATACTGAATAGTTAAAAAAAAAAAGAAAGATAAAATCAGCCAAAAAACAAAGTAACTACAATAAAACAAGATAAAAAAAAACACAAAATCCAAGAGTATGTTGCCCATAAGTGATTCACTTCAATTTTAAAGGAATGGGGAATGATAGTTCATGCAAAGTGCAAACAAAGAGAGCAGAAGTGGTTGTGCCTATGTCAGATAGATAGATTTTAAGTCTAAATCACTTACAAAACACAAAGAAGATCCTTAGTCTTGATAGAGTATCAATTTTTCAAGAAGATACAAGAATTGCAAACATAGGTACAACCTACATTGGAGTATCTAAAAATCTGAAGCATATTAACAGAATTGAAGGAAGATATAAATGGCAAAAAACAATATTGGTGGGGAATACAACATCCCACTTTCAGCATGGGACAGATAATCCAGATGGAAAGGTGGTTAGGAATAGCAGACCTCAAGTGCACTATACACCACCTGGGCTGAAGAGACACATGCATAATATTGTGTCTGTCAGAACCATAATAGAAGTTCTCAAGTGCAGACCTAACATTTTCTATCATAGATCCTGTTCTGGACCACAAATCCAACCTTAACTAATATAAAAGTTTCAAATCCTGTGAATGGATAAAGAAGATGTGGTACACACACACACACACACACACACACACACACACACACACACACAAAGGATTAATATGCAGCCATCAAAAGAAATGAAACCCTGCCATTTGTGGTGATGTGGATGTAACTAGAGGGTATTATGCTTAGTGAAATAAGCCAATCGGAGAGAGACAACTATCATATGATCTCCCTGATATGAGGAAGTGGAGATGCAACATGGGGAGTTTGAGGGGTAGGGAAAGAATAAATGGAACAAGATGGGATTGGGAAGGAGACAAACCATAAGAGACTCTTAATCTCACAAAACAAACTGGGGGCTGCTGTGGGGAGGGGTGTAGGGAGAAGGTGGTGGGGTTACAGACATTGGGAAGGGTATGTGCTATGGTGAGTGCTGTGAAGTGTGTAAACCTGGCAATTCACAGACCTATATCCCTGGGGCTAATAATACATTATATGGAGGCACCTGGGTGGCTCAATGGGTTAAAGCCTCTGCCTTCAGCTCAGATCATGATCTCAGGGTCTTGGGATTGAGCCCTGCATCGGGATCTCTGCTCAATGGGAAGCCTGCTTCCTCCTCTCTCTCTGCCTGTCTCTGCTCAATGGGAAGCCTGCTTCCTCCTCTCTCTCTGCCTGACTCTCTGCCTATTTGTGATCTCTCTGTCAAATAAATAAATAAAACCTTTAAAAAATAAAAAAAAATACATTATGGTTATAAAAAAAATAAAAGTTTCAAATCCTGTTTTCTATACTTATGACCACAGTGTTATGAAAACAAAAGAAATCACTTATGAAATGAAAACTAAGCAATATTTCAATAGGTGGAAATCACAATACACTTCTGAAAAAGCAAAGTATCAAAGAAGAAATCAAAAGGAAAATCAGAAAGTATCTTCAACAATGGAAAATATATGGGATGCTATCAAATCATTTCTATGAGGGAAGAATATGGGGATAAATGCATATATTAAGAAAAATTAAAAAGACTTTTAAAAAGCAACCTAAATTTAAACAATAAGTAACTATAAAAAGGACAAACCAAAGTTAACAGTCAAAATAAAATAATAGATTACTGCTGGAAAAAATGAAATGCAAACAAAATAATACAAAAAATAGTAAAACTCACGTTTAATTTTTGAAAAGATAAACAAATCTGAGAAGCCTTTAGCTGGATAAATCAAGGACAAAACAGACAGCTAAAATTATGAAAGAGGAGACATTACAACTGGTAGAAGAGAAAAAAGAAACCTAAAAGTCCTATTTAAACAATTATGCCAGCACATCCGATAATGAGAAAAAAATAATCCCTGAAAGCATAGAACTTACCAAGGCTAGATCATAAAAAATACAAACTATGATCAATCTGGTAATTACTAAAGATGTTGAAACAGTAATCAAACACCTCCCAACACACAAAAAGGTAGGACCAAATCATTTTCCCGGTAAATTCTTCTAGACTTTTAATGCAGGTAATGTCCATTCTTCTCATTTATTCCAGAAATGGAGGAGGAATGAATCCTCTAATTTACCAGCCCTAAGACCAAATACAGATAAGGACATTGTAAGCAACAATTTACATGCCATTAAAAAAATAATAAAGTAAAAAAAGTATTTCTTTCTTTCTTCCTTGTTTGCTTGCTTTCATCTCTCTTTCTTTCTCTACTGATTAAAGGACATGCTTTTTATTTTTATTTTTTTATCTTCATAAGCCAGCATGTAATGCATCATAAGTTTTTGTTATAGTGTTCAATGATTCATTAGATGTGTATAGCACCCAGTGCTGATCATAACATGTGCTGCACCTCCTCAATACTCATTTCCTGGTTACCTCATTTCCCCCATGCTTTTCCCTTCTGTAACCTTCAGCTTGGTTCCAAGGTCCTGAGTATCTCATGGTTTGTCTCCTTCTCTTACTTCTTTCCATTCAGTTTTCCCTTCCTTCTAGTAATGTCCATGTTATTCCTCATGTTCCACATATGAGGGAAACCATATGATAGTCTTTGCTTGACTTATTTCATTTAGCCTAATACCTTCCAGTTCCATCCATGTCTGTGCAAAGGGTGGGTGTTCATCCTTCCTGATGGCTGAGGAATATTCCATTGCATATATGGACCACAGCTTCTTTATCCACTAGTCTTTGGAACAGCATCTCAGCTCCTTCCACAGTTTGGCTTTTATGGACACTGCAATCCCTTCAATATATACAATTTTATTCCTCTGAATAAATCTGATTGCTAAACATGACTATACTAATACCAAGGGCGTTTAGGAAAAAAAAAAAAAAAAACTAAAAACAACTAACTGTGACAAATAGTGCTGTCCAGTGCTCTGCCTTAAGCGTTAGCTATAATTCAGAATTTCACTGTCTTTGAAACCTGGGCTTTACAAAGATGTTTAAGTTAAAATAAGGTAGAGTGAGCTCTTACCCATTTTGAATGGAGTTTTAGGAGACTAGGAGATTAAGACACAGACAAAACAATACATCCATGTGGCTAGCATTTTCCATTTAAAAGCGACTTTCCTTCCCTTTTTCGTATATAGATCCCACAGGAAAAAGAAGCTAATAAAGGAATCTCTCACACATATGATGACAATCCTCACAGATAGCTCATGATGCCCAAGAGACCTCACTGTTTATTTAGATCTTCAGAAGTTGCAGTTAAAATAGGAACACCTTCATCTTTTAGGAGAAAAGCTGACCTAAAGTATGGTATACTGAACCTCAGGGATAGTGGAAAATAAACACAAAAGGACAATGTGAGTTCATGATCAGACTAACAGTGTTCTCTTTCTGTTCTTTCCAGAGGTTTCTACCTAAAAGTGCTAAGGGGAAAAGGTCAGTGAGAGTGGTACTCCTGCTTCAGTGAAGCTGGCTTCTGTGAAGTGACAAAGATGTGATGTCATGGCAACCACTCCTCCCCCAAGCAACCCTAATCTCGACACTTGGGGGAGAAGTCATGGGTCAGCAAGAGGATCACAAGCCCTCCAAAACCACTTGAGCTTCCTGGATATTTCACCCAAGCAGTTTGCCAAGCATGATGATGTCACCTTCTCCATGGCTGAATTTGCAGTCTATGGTCATGACTATCATCACCAGCCCTCTGGACTCCTGAGAAGTGCAAGAATACATAATTCCATCTTACACACTACAAATCAGAAAAGATTCAGCACAACTCAGTCTAAACCAAAGAACTCCACCCCACAGACATGTACATGGTCCTCAATCACAATCAGGGTGCCTATGACCTGGAAAACTGCTGCCCGAGGAAAGATCAGAGTTAACACCCACAGCCATACCAAACACATGTCTGGAGTCTTAAACAGCAAAGGCAAGAGTTCCTCTACCAGCTCCATTGTGCCAAAAAGGCCTCCCAATCTTACAAGATGACCAAGCACAAAAGGCAGACTCTATACTGTAGAACCTTAGGCCAAGGACGGACTCATCTGTTTGGAGCCAACCGTAACAAATGTGGAGCATTTTGGAAGAGACCATACCCACGTGAAGCCATATGAAAGGCTTCTCTGCTTCAAGAAGACAATGTGTTTCTCTGAGTGGACCCATTGAAAAGGATTCAAATCTCTGATTTGATTTGATTCAAAGAACACTGAGCATTTTTACAAGGCAGTGCAAATGCCCTATGTGGAACTGAATCAAGAAGTTGCAGCACAAACCTCTCTTAATCCTCTAATTTCTAGGCCCCAAATATTTTCATGCAAAAACCTGACAGCGCAAGGTATGGATGATGGGAATATTCTAATGGAGCATAAAGAGGATGAAAATCGTGAGAACAAAGGGGCACTGCAGGGGTAGGGACCGCCAATGCTACAGTTTGTGATGAGATACAGGAAGATGAAGAGGAGGAGAAATAACAGGAGAGTTCAGAGACAAGATATGGCATGCTAGGATGGTGGAGGTCCTCTGTTCCTGGCTGCATTCCACAGGAACATATGTTAAATTTAAATCATTCTCTGGCCTAGTAGGTACTTGAACCTTTTTAAGAAGATTTGTATGCATGTATTTAATAGAGAGAGAGACTGAGAGAACAAAGAATGGAGGGCAGTGACTGGAGAGGAAGAAGCAAATTTGCCACTGACCAAAGAACCCAATGGGGGACTTGATCCTATTACCATGGGATAATGATCTCAGATGAAGGT